>JAOWBL010000636.1:0-17136 GCA_028564865.1 Zenarchopterus dispar | reverse complement strand
TATATATATATATTTTTTTTTTTTTTTTTTTATATATATATTATGTATACCTTATCCTTTTACTCTGTCTGTCTAGCTCGGTTTCAGAGACAGTGTTAGAAATCCCTCTCACCAAGGTCCGTTACAGTGATTGGCTGTTGATCTGTCTACATTGTGCATGCATACAACCCCGTTAGAGAAGGTGATGAGTCGCTTTTGCATTGTGGGAAGGGTCTTGAGGGTGTGAGAGGGTGGGGTCTTGAAGCATGAGACCTAAAAAGTTGAGCAAGAACAGCAGTGCTGGTAGAAGTGACTTTTCTACTCAGCAGTAACATCTAAGAGGCCGATGCAAAAAAAGAAAAAGACAAAAAAAGGAAGCAGCACAGAAGCCCTTTTCCCAAAAAAGTTCAGAAAAAAACTTGCATCTGCTACTTTTTCAGCCATAACTCCTGTGTGTAAAAGTGGTAGGACAGTAACTACAAAGACACTCAGCAAAAATGAAAATATTCCTGTCATGTGAACGCTTTCATTACAGTTATAGAACCATAACTCTTCTGAAAATGCTTGAGCTCAGTAAACTCTAAATATTCTTTATGCATTCGAAGATAGCAGGCCAACTCTATAGTGCATAAAATAAAATAAAATAAAATAAAATAAAATAAAATAAAATAAAATAAAATAAAATAAAATAAAATATCCACAGTTTCCACTTGGTTTGCAGAAGTATTCATTGCTTTGCCCAGACTACCTATACCTGAAAGGAAACTTATAGCTTTTTTATAATTTATAGCTTCAGTGCAGAGGAGTTTAAAAAATTGAGTCTTACAGTTTTCAAGAAGTGCAAAATTAGCCTTTCTTAGTCTCTCTTCCCCTTTTTTCTCTCTCACACACATGCACACCTACGAAAGAAACCAATTACAGTTTGTTTGTTTTTACCTCACTCAAGCCTCTACGGGATATAGACTCACAAGTAAAGAGTATACACCCTGTCAAAAGAAGTGTTACTTATAATGAAATTATAATGAAAACAGTAATAATATTCACTTTGGTCTCATCTGTCAAAAATCACTATATTCCAAAGGTTTTGTGGATTTCTATGTAACTTAAACCTAAACCATCCTGCCATGTTCTTCTAACAGAGAAGAGGCATTTTTTTTAAGACAATGCTTCTAATAGCAACATATGCGTGTGCGGCCTATTTCTGTTTTTTTTTTCTCCAATTCCCTTGGGCATTGCCCAGTCTGCTGAAGTTGAACTAAACCTGTTCACTTCAAACAATTCAATGCAGTTTAATTGTATAGCACCAATTCACAATAAAAGTCAAGTCAAGGCACTTTACATAAAAACAAATTAAATACAATCCAATTAAGGACAAACCAATTAATTACAATTCATTCCAATTCCGATAATCCAATTAATTCCAACACTGTCCTGATGCAAGATGCATATAATGTCAATTCATTAAAAAAAAAAGAAGAAGAAAAAAAACAGTCTAGCAAAGGAGCTGAAGAGCTTGCACTGAATCTTGATTTTGATGCAATATTACATCCTCAACAAGCACATGGCAAAAGAGACGAGAGAGACTAACATTAAATGCAATAATAATTAAATATACATGCAAAAACTGTAACAAGAACAGACTGAGACCCCGGTGCATCATTGGAGATCACCACCAGTCTAGGCCCACAGCAACAAAACCTTATCTTTATCAAAAAGGGGAGTTTTAAACCTACTTTTAAAGGGTACTTACATTGTCTGTGTCCTTAATGCTAACTAGGAGCTGATTCCAAAAGAGATGAGCTTGATAACTGAAGCCTCTACCTGTCCTTATACTTTTGAAAAGTTTAGGAACCACAAGTAATCCTGCAGTTTTAGAGCAAAGTGCTCCGTTGGGAAATTATGGAACATGAGTTATTTAAGGTAAAAAGGCTTTAAACATTAAAAAGAAGAATTTTACATTTGATCCTAAATCTAACAGCAAGCCAATAAAGGGAATCTATGATTGGAGAAATACCTGCCAATCCTCATTAGAACTCTTTTCTTTAGGACTGGCTTAATGTAGTTCAGAATCATTTTAGGATACCAAAATTGCAGTAGTTCAATCTCAAAGTAGCAAATGCATGAACTAGATTTTCTAGTGACTCTGAAGGAGGATTTTCTTCATTTTTACAATGTTAGGCAGCTGGAAGAAGGCAGTTGTAGACAGCTGTTTTATGTATGACTGAAAGGAGAAATCTCAGTTGAAAATAACTCCAAGATTCTTCACAGTCGTGTTTGATTTAAAAGCAATGCCATCTAAAGTTATTTAATAATTACAGTCTGTTTCTGAAGTTCTCAGGTCCAAGGACAACTATTTCAGTCTGCACTTAACAGCAGGAAATTGGCAGTAATCCAATTAAAACTGATTTTTGTATTCAGCTATAGCCGTGTTGACATGTCTACTCCGGGGATGATTGGCTGATGTCTTAAAGGATTTCCACTTGTAGATGATGGAGTCCATATTCTTTGGAAATATCTATTTAACCATTCACAGACTAAAAGGCAGCGACAATCGCTTCTCTAAGATCATTGCTGATATCTTTCCTCACTGGCATTGTGTTACAACACACCTGCACGCTTCAGACCAGCAAACTGCCCCAATTTCTGCTTTTATCTGGTCCTTAGAGTTGCTGCAGATCATTCAATAAAGTGTGTTTCATCAGCAGCCCCTAGCTCTTACTAAGCCTCTTACTGAAGCTGACCCAGCCAGCCAGCCATCCTTGTTCTTTAACTCTTTGATACAAAGAATTATTCTAGTTTAAACTTTGATTTCCACCGGGCACTGCCAATGGACGCAGAAGAAACTGCCTTTGGGCATCACTAGAAAGCCAAACAACCAATCAGAGAAAAACTTGATTCAGGGTGTTCTTAACAATTCTGCAGTCATCTTGGTTATTTTTAAAACTGGCTCTTAGAAGCTCCTGCATGAATCATTGATTAAAAGCTGCCCTCCCTCCATTGTGATTGGTTTGGTACATATTGTACCAGTGGAAATAATTGTGTATAGGAGGGGCAGCAGACCCTGCACAAAAGAGATTTTTCATGAAGCGAATGGGTTTGGCTGGCCAGGCTATATCTGGAAGCAGCAAAGATCTTCGTACACAACCTCCACATTTGGCCTATTTTTTTGTTAAATAAATAATAACAGTGTGACATGTCACACTTTTTTTATATATATATATATTTGAGGTCGTATTTACCTAAATGAAAAACCTGCTGGGGACCGCGTGATTTAATTTTTAAGTTTTGTCCTGCTTTATAAAATATTAAAATTGTACATCTGCTAGATTAAACAGGAAGGCAAGAATACTCCTTATTTCTTCCACCCCTCATACATATACATAAACATATACAAAAAAGAAAAAAGAAGAAATCAGCCATCACGAGGTGTTACCGTGGATATCAGTGTTAACTCAAGTAATTGCTTTCCTGCACGGCAGCTTTTGAGTGCTAATCCAGCTCGACAAAGTTTGCTCTTCAGTGCATGGCTCAGAGGATGGTGTTTTATCTTTATCTTGGTTTCTGCTCCTGACAGGACTTTCAGTCAGCGGTGCGTGCTATATTTTGCCTCTCGGCTGATGGGAATACAGAGGGCCCTTCATTAAAAATAAATGGATCTATCAAATTTGGGAACAAAGGCTTTCCTTCACAGTGTGTGAGTTAATCCCGCAATGATCAGACAGCCCGACAATAGTGAATCCTTTTTATGACCCAAATTCTTTTTAAATAAATAAATGATTAGCTTTACCTGTTGAAAGGAGACAATGGTGGAGTTGGTACTGCAACCAAACCAGGTCCTTATCTTAAATCCTGAAGATAAAACCTTTTCTAATTTCCGCTGTTTTGCATTTTATACATCTGAGACACGGGACGTCTCCTAGAGGTGCAAGTGTCCATGTTAAGTAGCGTCTTAAAGACAAAAGAGATGTCATTCTTTATGAAATATGCCTAATGAGGTCTTTCCTGATCTCTTTTTGTGATATCCCACGTCAGAGTCTGTAATGAGAACATTAAATATTTAAGAGGTAAAATAAAGGCCGAGTTGACAAAGCAATTAAATACCGTCTGACCTTTTTAGTGTGTTTAGCATTCTCTGTCAGCCGCTGAAGACTCAATTTATAGCTGCACCAAGCAGTGGGAGCAGATGCAGCACCAGTGGTAGAGGCACCGGAGGATCCTGAGGCGGGGTAGACAGTTTTCCCATGAGGTAAAATTCCTCCAACATGGCGTTGTGATGAAAGGAGCGCCATTTTTACGTTAATGGGGGGGAAAAGATGATGGCAGGTAATTTCGATCCAGAGCACTCGCTCTATAACATTCGAGAGCATGAGAGGTTTGACATAACGTATCAGAGTCATTATTGCACATGTCTTCACCTCACCAGGCAATCTCAATGGGGTGAATTTTAGAAAAGGATCCAAACACAGAACAGAGGATAATAAATTTAGATGTAAGAGTTTTACACTGACATAGTGAAAGCAAAATAAAAGTCATTTATAGGTAAACGGTTGATTAAGTATGTCAGGCAATTTTTTTCATATTTGAACAAGCTAATACTTAATCCTCACTGAAAATAAGAGACCATAACAATACAACCTCGATCTTTTTTGCAACAATAATGTCAATTGATGGCCTCAGACATGAGTATTTTTGTGGATTTGCTGTTTTTCTGAGAATCTTAATGCTTTTGAAATATAGAGTACAGGTTCAGCTTACGCGTTCAGACAGATATGATGCAATTTTCATAGATGAAAGGATTAAAAAAACTAACTTTAACCTTTAAGCGGATAGTGGAGAGGTGCGTGGGAGTTTGCTCATCCAGTCTGCATGTGCTTTGTGGACTTGTATAAACCTTGCGGCCATGTTCCTCATGGTCAGAGGTGAAAGCAGGCTTGAACAGCCTGTAACTACGTTCCTAGATGCAACACAGTTCTTCACAACACACATCCATGTTCTTGTTGTATCACTTACAACAATAACACCCATGTTGTTTTCTTATTAACTATGTCTAATTCATTTAAAATTATGACTGAACAGACAACATTGTTTTTGTTGTATTTCACTACAACTCCTGAAAGTGAGTGCTAGCTTGTGGCTGCACTCAGATAAAGGGTAAGCACCTGCTTCTGCAAAACCCATACTCAAAACCACTCACTATACTGCTTAGAGCAGCAAAACACTATCTTAAACTGCTCTTCCCTTCTTTATTAAATGGTTCTACGTTATCCTACAGTATCTCTGAGTTGTCTATCTTTATCTTTTATCACAGATAGATGAACTCCTTCCTGCATTCACTTTTGAACAAACATGGCACCATCCTTCCTGTGGAGGTTTGAAACTCTACTCTCACTCATTACAGTCTTCTCCTACTCTGAAACTGTTGGAGACTGAAAAACAGATCTACATTTCAAACCTCATTTGGGGCTATGAACTCGGGGAGTGACTGAATGAATAAGACTGTGAATACAAGCTGCTGAAATGAGCTTTCTTCAAAGGCTGGCTGGTCTAACAGTGAGGAGCTCAGTCATCCATCCTTAGTTGACTTGGGAATGCCTCTGTGTCCTCGCTGGTATGGCCAGAGGAGATTTATGGCGAGAGGGATGTCTGGGGCTCTCTGCTCAAGCTGTTACCCCTGTGACCTAATCCCAGACAAGCGGTAGAAAATAGATGGATGGATGCAACAACGTAGATATGCATTAACTAAGACAGCAAATAACCCCACACTTATATGTCCAGCACCATCCTTCACAGTTCTTTCTCTCAAGTCAGGTCAAATTTATTTTTAAAGCACATCTAAAAACAACCAAAGTTGACCAAAGTGCTGTACAGATAAGGTTTATAATCACAATAAAACAGGACATAAGAAACCATAAAATATTAGATAAAACTATGATGGAATGCATCACTTCAGATAAAACCACAATAATAAAACATACGTGTCAATTTTAAACCTAATTAAAATCCAGAGACAAAAAGTTGGGTTTTGAGTGCAGATTTAAAGTTCTTAAACTTGTGCAAAATCTTATGTGGGGTGGCAGACTGTTCCATAACTTGGGTGCAGCTTTTGCTCTCAAAAGGACGTGACAGATATGTATGTAGGTAGTCCAAAATAGGGTTCAAATTCCTTTTTTTCCTCCACAAGTTTTTCTGAAATGTTCTTTTTGGAAAGCAATGGTTGTTCATGGACCCTGTAGGTGCAACTCAGTTGTTTTTAGGTCCTGGGATTTAATTTTGAGTTTGTGCATGAAAGTTTCTACAACCTCAAATTAGATGATGAGACGTTATCCTGAATTTCTTCAAGTCACTAGTCCAGGAAAAAATGTCTCTTGCTTCAAATCTTTCCCTTTCTCGTGTGTGATTATTGTTCCAGAAATCATTCAGAACTTTTTCTCACAAATTATATTCCAAAGCCATGTAGGAATCCTTCATCAATTTTTTTTACCTCAATGACAGCCAAGTCAAAGGTTCAATGAACATAGGTTTCAACTCTCACTTCCTTCCCTTGAGGTTCTAATCATTTACACCAACTATGAAACACCTGATTCTGCTTTTAAGGATTTGAAAGTGTGATTAATTTAGGGCCATGCTTATTCTTTGCATGTGAATGACAAAAGGACATATGAGTAACTAGTTTGGATAAATAATCCTTATAACAGGACACCGTTGCAATGAGGGCCAAATGTTTCTTTAATCCAGCATGCTGGGAACATCAATGATTTGTTGTTTTTAAAGTCACAGTTAAGAAGGAATTGTAGGACTTTTGATCTCCACTTATCTGAGATTGTAGCTGTTTTATTTTTGTGAGAAATATAAACCTTGTTGTAAGTCGAGCCATTGTCCTCTCTGTCAAGGATGCTTAGAGGTTGACTGGTGGACATTTGCAGGCATAGCCTCAATTTTCTGTTGGGTGGCAATTAAAGTTAAGGTCATCGGTGGGGAGTGGTAGTAAGGTATTAAAAAAAAAAACATACAACACAGCACAGTCAAACCTATCCAACTTCACTCCAGTGTGTGATACTAGATCATATTTGTTCAGTAACATAAACTGTGACACACCACCAGCAGATACAACAGCCAAAAGGCCTGTGAAAAGCTCTCAGAAGAAAGGAATGACGGCGATCCACAGCGGACCTTTAAAAGTTGCACATAACCTTTCGCTCCAACACTGTATAAGTCTGCTCCAGTCTCACCTAAGCATGCAGTTACAAGCCTGAAGAGCATAAAGGTTGTTCTGTCTCCTGGCAATTTATTACTGCGAGCAGTATGGCACTACCCTCATGGACAACAACTTGAGGAAGACTCACTCCATAATCCTGAAAAGCTCCCAGGAGAAAACCTTCATGCTACAAGAAGCCTCCACTGGAGCGTGACTGCATTCTTGCACTCGCATCTAACTGCAAAACTGACTTCGTCAATATACGTTCATTTGATTTTAAAAATACTTGGAATCATTGTACATATTATTTGTAGTTTTTTTCTCAACCAGTGTGCCACCTATAACCATGTAGCCATATTTGAGTAAATCATGGCAGAGCAGAAGGTGAACTGCACAATAAATTCTCCTTTAGCACCACTGCTAACAAATGCAGTCACAGCTATGCTTAGTTTGAAAGTGGCATTATTCAAGAATCTTTATGATGGTGAACAGTATTAATAATGTGTGAGATCAAACTATGTTTTTAAATTAAGGATTTAAGTATAAAACCTGCTGGAATGAATTTGGGAAGTCTCTTTTCTCCCTCATCCATTGCCGTCACACACACGCACACTCCCACACATGGCATGTAAAAGTTGAAAGGCCAGTGACACTGGTGGCTAATTAGCGGCTTGCTTCATTAGTCGCCCAGTCTCCATGTCTGGCCTCGGCTATTATCCCTCTCAGGACCTCACCAAGGTTGAGTCTCCATGACTACGTTCCACTGAATATCCCACATGATCATGTCTCTCCACCGAACCCCTGTTGAGAGGTAGGATGTTATGATCTTATTCTGATTTCTTCAGATTTGCTGGAAACATGTGTTTTCTTAATCATCAAAAATATTTCATGTAAAATATAGCTGATGGAAGTGTGGAAAAAATGTTGTTTTGAGGTGATTGCCCTATATTATATCATTAGTGGAGATATATGGATTTCACACTTCGTTCATTCATTATTCATTGCTGCCACTTGCCCTTCATCAGCCTCACTAATTGTTTATTATTTCAGATCCGGCCCATCCCATCGGCCCCGAACTAACTCCAGTCACTGTATCACCTACGTCCTCAAGCTCACCTGTTCTCCCTTCCCTCATTAGCTCCTCGGTGTATATTGTAAACCAGACCACTTCTGATCCCCCTAAGACAGTGTGTCAATTATGTCCCCCCCAGCCCTGACTGATTTTGACCTCTAACATGCTTTAGACCTCTTTGTGCCTGGTGTTTCTGCCTGCCTAATGACCTGTCCCCTCGGCTAATCCCTTACCTGTTCTTGCTTGCATTGGCTTTTCGTAGAGGTGAACTCCTTGAGTCATCCTGTATTTTCCCTATCCAGTAACAAATGAAGCTAAATCTACTGTAGCATATAGAGGACATTTCACAGATTAAAAGCATAGAGGTCTATGTTGGCTTTTCTTTGCCCTTCTATGTACGCAGTTTTACATTGGGTAATTGTAGAGCAGCCTTGTAAATCAAATAGCATTTTCTCACCAGCGTCAATGACTAAAATCATTGCATACTTTGCTCATCTATTCCTGAATGTTGTTAGGAAGCAGAAAAATAGAGCAAAGTTTCATTAAGAAACAGTAATAAGACTCTGAAGCTAAGGACGGGTCCTGCGGGGTAAAGGCACATAGCTCAATTAACCCAAGAGTGACCCAAGCTAATTGCAAGTATTAGTCAAACTGGCTTGTGTAATAGCTAGAGAATCCATGAAATTATTACCTTGTAACATATTTACGCCTATTCTGTCAATGAGAATGTGAAATAATTTCAGTCAACAACTGAAAATGGTACAGAATCTCTCAAGACTTTCAGTTTGTACATGTTCATTAAAATTATATTTGAAAGGGGTTTTTTTGCCTCAGATTCTCTATCACGTCCTTAAAATGCCTTGAGGATGACTACTTTCTCCTCTTTGAATGTGCTAATCTAACCTGCCTGCAGCTCCAATAGCTAGCAGATGACACAGGCTGCCCCAGCTCCTCCAAATGTGTTATTATCCCCAAGACCACTTCTAATATCAGGGGTAATTTAGCTGCATGTTAAAATCAGAGTGTGATTATCAAAAAGAGAAAGAGAAATTATACAGGATTGCAAATGTGTAGACGTATCATATTGGTAATATATGTACTTATTATGGCCACCATAGATATAAATACAACAGTAATGGATGATATGGGCTTTTTAATGTGACGGTGATGCTAACCTTAGATAAACTGTGTTTTCAGCGCTGATGTTTGGAAACTCATATTGTATAACGTCAAACAGCTATCAAAAATCAATTAACCTTATAGGACCAGATCAATGGTTGGAACAGCTTTGGATTAGTTTTGTATTTTAAAAAAACAAGTCAAACAAAAAAAAAAAACATTTGTTTTGAGGCCAAATTGCAAAGCACTTGCACATAAAAAAAAGAAAGAAAAAAAATCCTCTATAAAATCCACTCTGATGTAAATTAACATATCTGGCTAAGAGATATTTTAATTTGCAGCCATAAACAGAAATTACCAACTCTATAATCATCATAAAAGATCAAAATACACTTCATAGTTTCTCCTCCTTGTTTTTCCAAGCCATCCACTGGTTTCTCATGCCATACCACACACTTCAAAACTCACTGTCCAATTTTCATCAAACTGGTCATATATGAGGCTCAAGAAGAAAATTCAGAGCTCCCCTCTCCCCAATGTCCTGTCTCCAAAGTAAACCAGAAATTTAAATTAGACTCCTTTATAGGCCACTCAGGTGGTCCAGGCTTCAGTTATTTGACTGCCATTTTATCTGGATTTCGCTGTGCGTATCTGCTCTTCCATCTCATCTTCCTCAACGCACGACGGAATACATAATTAGCTTTTCCCACTCTGCATGCTGTACGGAGCAGGAGTGAATTTACGCAAGGTTAAATTATCTTCCCTGGCTAGGTCTGAGCCCAAGGTATCTGCTAACTCCATATAGTTGCCCTTTGGTATCTCACACTGCAGCAGTAAAACTCAGTGCCCTATTATCCTTTCAAATTCATGCTTAACTGGACACATTTGGGAAAAACTACCCATTCCTTAACAAATCCAGACCTCTCATTACTTCTTTCAGCAACTTGCAACTGAATCAGCTGTAATTTCCAACATGTAAAAGAAGACGGCAGCTCCCTGGTTAGTTTCGCTGCGCTTCTCACAGCACATCTCTCAGTCAGCTCACAACTCTGTCATTTGACTTGTTGCCAGCCTCAAGTTATTCATCTGAAGTTATATTTAGAAATGTTAATTTTTAGATAGTTATCTGTGATGCTGGTGTTCTCCTTCATGTTGGTTCAAACCTAATAAAACTCACAGTTTGACATATTATGGATAGGAAGGGGCATTTTCGAGGAACAGGAAAGCAGAAGTCAGATCAAACAGCCAGGTGTGTGTTAAGTTAAATCAAGAAATGAGACGTACCTCTGGGTGGTGGCATACAGATTTAGATGGAGCAATTACCCACGCCGCCTTGTCACTGCTCACCTTTAAGATATATTTTTAACATTTGCTTGCTCTGATAAAACAAAATCAGTATTCTCTGAAATGAACGCACCTGCTGAGGAAGCTGAAGGTGCAACTAAGTACACCCACTTTGAATTTTAAAGTTTTATTAGTATCAGGACATTATATCTAAATAATAGAAGGTCTTATAATTGAGTTAATACAACCCCAGCTGAAAGTCAGCACATAGCATATTGCACAGTGACATTATTTATTAACAAAAAGATGAGATTTTAGCACTTTTGTGATCTAGATGATTCAGGTGTGTGCACACAATGCCAAAGAGGAAAGACATCTGCAGTGATATTAGAGAGGCAACTGTTGCTGCCTATCAAACTGCAGGGACCATAAGGACATTTCTAAATAATTCTGAGTTCAGCTTCGTAGAGTGAAAGATATTACCACATGTTAGAAACATTCAAGACAGTTACCAGTCTTCCCAGTAGTGGACATTCAAGCAAATTCTCTCCATAATCACACTTTGAAATGCTCAGAGAAAATGCAGAAAAGAAAAAAAAGCACTATCAAACCATACATGACTAAGTTAGCATGTTAAATGTTGAAGTTTGTGGCATAATTAGAAAGACACTGAACAAGTGGCTTATTTTAAAGGATTGTCAGAAGAAAGCCTTGTCTCCTAAAAAGAAGACAACTCACAAGTTGGATTTGTAACTAACTAGCCCACTCTCACAGGAAAACAGGTAACATGGAGATTTCCCAGATATGTATGTTGTAGTGTTACAAACACTTAACGACAGCAAGGTAACAGCTATATAGAAATATGAAAACATACTGTGTAGGCACCTTAAAGGGTTAGGTGATCATTTTAAGAGGCATTTATTCTGCTTTGTTTAATTGGTTTAAATCATATTTACAATTCTGATAATAAAAAATTCAGCGAGTGTTCTGAGATCAATATAAAAATCATCTGACATCTGCGGAGACCAGGGCACTATTAAAAAAAGGCATGACCAATTATTTTACTCACGCTAAGAGTTGAGATTTGTCCCTCCTAATGCCTAACTTGTTTCCATGGTAGTTGGCAGACATCTCGTGGGTAACCGGTGTTGTAGGCATAACTAGAAAAATTTGGAGACGCCACTTACACCTAACGTCAGAGCTGCCACTGGGTGTAAGTGGCATCATCGAATGAGCTCAATAAAAGGGAATGCACTAAAAACCAGAGTTGGTCAGAAGACAGCCGCAGTCAAAACAAAAAGAGAAAAAACAAACACTGGATGCCAGAGAAGTAAAATGAGAAACAAAATCAAAGTTAACACTGAAGTGGTGTCGGCTCAGTGGCGTCAAGTGAGGAAAGAAGAAACCTAAGAGCAATGCTCCTAGGTGGTGATATTTCATTGGATAGCTTTTTTAAAAATCTTTTCACATACTACAAACAGTTCAGGTGGTTTGATACCCTGTCACTTGATCGAAATATGAAGAAACCCTTAATCAACCCCCGCTTGCAGTTAATCAACCCAAGTTGTATATCAATAGAACAGACAATGCTCATCCTATGGTAGTTATCTGGTAGCCTTTTTATACATTTGCATATGTTTTGGCAGAGAACATCAAATAAATAGCGTTTGCCCATATGCTTCATAAATTCACAAGATGTGGTAAATTACAGCTCTCTGAAATCCACGAAAAAGACTCTCCCGTAAGACGTAATCCAAGCAAGGCGATGGTATCTGCTAAGGCAGCGATTGTTCATGTATTCTGGAGGTGTAACTTTAGAGGCATGGTTTTTAATAGAGGTGTTTTATTATTATGTAGCCCACGTCACAGGTGAACGATAAATAAAAGAAATATGGAACCTTTAATCTTGGTTGCGAGCGTTACAGGGATCATGGACTGTGTACGTCATCTGACTACACATAGAAAGGGCAAAAAACAAAGTAACTTTTCACATACTTTTTCTCTTTGCATTGGAAAACTTAACAATTACATTATATAATCCTGGTAAAATGGAAAAAGAAAAGAACCTGATGGCTGCTTATGTGAACACAAGGAAGCAGGAGGATAATCTCCAATTAAATTTGAAAGAAAAAAAAAGAAGAGTTAAAACCTTGATAAAAGGTTCTTCTTTGTCTTAATCTTTTACTGTTTTCAAGTGCAGTGCTTTCTATTTTTCATATGATGACTCCTGGAGGGTGGAATGTTTCATAAATCTCTAAAATCATTATGCAAATATTTTCATATTACTGCTCTAACATGCCGTACCTTGGTGCTTAATCAGAATAACAAAATACAAAACAGTTCTTACTGCTTAAAAAAAAAAAAACCCAACCTACACTTCTTACCAACAAATTAAGGACATTTTAAGATGTAAGTTTATGGATAGAAATTCCGTATTTGATGTCTAAGCTCAAAGTAGACAATTGTGAAGACAAATACAAGAAAAAAACTGTCTTTTTGTCCACTTTTTGTCCTCATTCTCCTTGTCCAGCTTTTCTGTGGTCTGCAGAGAATATTCACTGCACTCAAATGTCACATTCAATCACTCTTTTCCTCAAGGTGGGGTTCGTGAGCATGCATGAAACCCCGAAATATCTGTCAGAGACAGTGATTTATCACAGAGCCGCTGCCATTGTGCAGATAAACATTATTTAAGCTTCAGCAGTTTGTCTAAAGGCATGTGTGTATTTGCTTGTGTGTTTATGTTGCATGCACAAGCGTGGAGTTTAACTCTTAAGCGAAAAACACTGTAAACTCTCAGAGCAGACGACTTTCCATTATTGACTTTTCATTCTTTTTCTTTTCCCCCCAAAGGATGGTAGGAAGTCCGGGCAGCCCTTACAAGTGATTAGTTCTGATATTCTGTAGAGTGAAGAGAAACAGGAACATGACTGGAGCACTGACCTTGGATTCTGGTCCTCAAAGCCCACATCTGTTTTTATTCCAGCAATCCACTTAGAGGCTGATTTACACCTGGAAGCCCAGGTGACCATGATTAACTGCAATCAACAGCAGGTGGGAGAGGAAATCAGAGGATCCGGGGAGGGGGGGGGGTTCAGGATATAAAAATACTCAATTGAACAGAGTAAGTAAGTAACTGGGAGTAAGTAAGAACTGCAATAAAGTGAGTCAGCAGCAAGTCAGGATAGTATATTGCGGAAGTTAAGGCTGGATCAGAGAAATATTTCATCCTGATAGGCTGGATATTGCAACTTGTATGCGGCTGCGTTCAAGACTGATACAAATATGTTGTGGCATGGCACACTGCATGTCCTGTTACCTTTGGAGTTTTAATAATCAATCAGCCTCTTTCAGTACAGACCTAACAGGAAGAAAACAGATGCCATTATGGTTCAATGGAATAACATAATAAAATGTTGCTCAATTAAACTAAATTAAAAAGTAAAAAATATTTTGTGGGCAACCTAATTGCAAATGTGTTTTGTTTTTCCATCATCATAATGCGGAAATCCTAATTAATATGATTACAAGTACTGAGGGTATCAGTAATACACACGACAGCTGCTTTGTCAGCTCTTGGTGAGGGTTAGGGCTGGTTTGATAAGAAAAACAAAATCATAATTTTATTCTCATTATTTTTATTGAACCTTAAGGGTAGAGTAAGGAATTTCTGGATCATGTCACTTCTGTTGATATTTGAGCATTAGCTCCTCCCTCCACCCCCACCCTGATGGCAGACAGACAGACTGCCTCCACTTCTCTCTTTTTCAAATTTATGGAGCCAGGGCTGTGTATGCACACTAGATTATTATTATTATTGTTGTTGTTGTTGTTTTTATTATTATTATTCAAATAGTGTGTTCTCAAGATGGGCAGCTAGCAGATAGAGATGTTTACTTAATGTGACAAAAAGTGTCCTGGTTTAAAGAACTGTTTATCCTACCTTTACCCGACCTGCTACCTGATGATACAGTTTTGTAAGAGTCAAGTGATTTGTCAAGGATTCTTGTCACCTCTTCTCCATCAACAGACTCCTGCCAAGGATAACTTGAACATTACATGTATGTTACTTAACAGGTTTAATTTTGTATGGACAAGACTTTGGTGCTTTAATGGTAGTATCTTTTAAAATATATTACTAATAGCCTGGAATATTCTGTTTGTGAATAACATTCAATGTTCAAAACTTTGAAGGTAAGTGACTTCACTTAAAAATTCAGGATTGCTGTCTACACCCTTCCAGTTCAAAGCCTTTGTCCTCTGGAGCAAGACAACATTAACATGTGATCCATTCCTGGAAAGCTGACTTCCTCTGGCATTTAGAGACTTTTCTCAGAAAGAGTTCCCTCCCTCCTTCCCATGTCCTCCTTTGTCTCCTTATGTCATCTGATTGCTGACAAGTGCTTGCATCACTGCAGTTTATGTTCAATTTAAATGTCCATCACTTCTTTAAATGCTATTAAAACCGACACAGACATTCTTCAGATAATGGAATGGTGTTCAGTAGTTTCAGACAGTCTACGAGGGCACGCGTAGTCTAACTGGTAGTGGCAGCGGTATCAAAGTGTCAATGTAGTTTTAAGTTTCATAAAACTGTCAGTTACAGATGGTGCTGTCCAGCAAAGGTTCTTCCACATTTCACATGAAAATACAGGTGTTTATTTGTTATATTTTTTTAATGCTTTGAATTTCCTGAAATATAAAACAGCAAATCAGCCCTTTCACATGAACCTTCCTGCTGGGTTTCATCATTACTGTCATCTGAATGACATTACACCTCTGAGCTGTCTTGTTACCATTACTTTCATCCTGAGATGTGTTGACTGTAAATAATAAAGCTTTCTGCAATATCCGTAAAGTGATGAGAAGCTCAATTATCGGTTACTTAGCAACAGCCGCAGATGTGGATTGTGGAATCATTAGCTCCCAAACAAAAGGGTCAAATATAAACTATTTTTAATTGCTGGTGCTAAATCAAACTCCATGTTTAATGTTTAATGTTTGCCTGTGAAATCCTTAACTGAATTTGTGTGAGTGTGTGTGCAATGGCTCTGTCTTTTGAGATAATGAATCTCCGTGCTGTTGCTGGGAAGACTGCTCAGCTGACTTGGTCATTTTGTTTTGATCCTCGGGCATCATATAACACCAAGTTATATGACGCCCAGCTTGCCACTAATACAATATAGTGGCGAGTTGATTTGAGAGCTGACCACAGCGATTTCACAGAAAAAGAAGCAGTGATCATCACAATGGCAGACATCCAAGACAGAGTCTTGAGTATGAAGAGTTGAACAGGCCCTGACATAATCTACTTTTACTGGCTCCATTAATGCCTCATGGCACAAATGAACCAGCTGCTAATAGATGGGACTCTCCAAGAGTGGATAACCCAAGGCCAGGCCATCCTGATCATGAAGGATCCCCAGAAAAGGACAGTTTCATCCAAGTAACAGCCAAGGATTTTTGCACAACAGCGAAGCACCTGACAGGCATCATAGCTGCCCAGATAAGTAGACACATGGCTCCACACATGAATAAAGCCCAGAAGGGAAGTGGAAGTAACACCAAAGGAGTCAAGCATGAATTCCTGAAAACTGTAAGATCAGAGAAACCTGTGCATCACCTGGACTAACTTAAAGAAAACACCAAAACACTGGATTACTGAGAACTGTGCAGATTCAATATCTCCTACATCACCTGTCCACATGGATGACATCAAGCTGTGTGCCATGGGTGAGTGAGAGCTTGAGTCAGTGATCCATATCACCTGGATTTACAGCAGTGATATCAGAAAAGTCATTCAAACCAGACAAATTCCATCTAATGCTGCCACAGGTAGGGGAAATGATTGTAAGATCAACAAGCCGAAGTCAACATAGCAGTTGTCTGAAACAGTTACAAATACCTTGGGATCACACAAGTGGACTTTTGACTCCTGCAGTATGGTACCGTGAAATCAATGTGCAGAACCTTCAGCAGAGATATCAAATACATAGTTAGATTTTAACGCACAAACTGAATTTACGTTGCTCATACGGTTGTGTTTCAGGTGGTCTATGAGTTTCTGATTTTACAGGGATATGCCAAAGTATGGGGTTTAACTTATTCATTTTCAACACCAGACTCTAAAAAGAGGGTGATTATTATTTTCTTCTCTTCGCATCCAATAACCCCATCTGACAAAGCCCCAGTTCGCCCAGCTTAGCTTTGCCACGGGAAGTGGATCACTACACCAAGCCAAAGAAACAAAATGAGCTTCCTAATTACTTCCAATTGGTCTTATTTACAGTTTATGACCTGTACATTGTAAAAAAATAACCAAAGAGGAGACACAATAATCTTATCTGGTCCATTTTTTTTTCTTTTTGCTTGTCACATATTTTTCTCCATATTAACTCACATACATACATAATACATACATATATATATATATATATATATATATATATATATATATATATATATATATATATATATATATATATAT
>JAOWBL010000635.1:3980-17138 GCA_028564865.1 Zenarchopterus dispar | reverse complement strand
CATCCATCCATCCATCCATCCATCCATCCATCCATCCATCCATCCATCCATCCATCCATCCATCCATCCACCCATCCTCTTTTCACCTCACATCTTCTCCTTATTTATCTGCATCCTTTTCTTTTTCTCTTTTCATCTCTCCTGACTTTCATTTAGACCTCATTCCTCCCTATTCCTCTTTTCCCGACAACTCTGCAACTTGCAGTTTAATCAGTTGCACATGTCCCATTAGCGATGGGCAACTAGATAATGAAGTTAATTAAAAGGCCATCACTCTTCAGCTGGCCTTTAGCTTCTCCTGGACCTTCCATCGATAAACACACACACAAAGGCACAGGTTTTCTCTTTTTTTAAAAAAGAATCACTAATCTGCATTCTAGAAAACACAGTATCATCTATAAAATAGGTCTCAGTATCTTCAGACTTCTACTGCACTGGTGAATTTCTTTATGACTAATGATAATGAAGACATATGTAACACACTGATATATAGATCCTCCTAGCTCTCCGGTGATAAACAGTCTGTGTGTGCACATAGCTGCAGCTGTTGAACTTAGAAGCAATACGTGTAAGAAAGATGCAAAAAGGGAAATAAGGATAGAAAATAAGTAGATAACATTCTCTTAGTCATCTACTTACATCTTCAACTGCTACATCTTTGTTTAACTTCATATCCCATGCCCTTTTCTCATTACAGTCTGTTTTTTTTTTTTAAATTTATTTGTAATTTGATCAGAGGGCCTCTATTATTATCTTTCCATTTGCTGCTTCATTTGCAAATGTGGTCCTAGTTCTCTCCTGTTGCTTTTATTATCTCAAATATATAAATTGTTCACTGGCTCAAACTTGCAACCTCTATCAAATTAAGGGTCATACAGTTACATTCAGTATTTATCTGTCATTGAGCCATCAAATATCATGGGACCAATCTTTTCAGATTTTCACACCTTCACATATTTGTAAAATGCATTTGTTAAGTGAGCTCCAGCTGCACTTCAACCACCCCTTCTGGATTTTGGAAACACTTGGATCATTAACTCGAGTCACCTTCCCTGCACAGTTGTCCAATTAAATGCCTTATTCAAGCTCCAAATGTAGCTCAATTTAACTCCATGTAAATGGAATCACTGATAAACTCTTTAAAGGAAAGTTCCCAAAACAGGAGCTTTATAGGTCATATACAGACACACAGGTGCTTGCTTAAAAAATAAATAAAGAAAAAGAAAGAAAAAGAAAAGAAAATCAGACATTGCATGGTTTTGTTAAGATTCATCCATGCCTGTTGGTTCTTCCTCTTTCCCCCACTCTTGTCCTTCAGCTCCATGACTGCCTGAGGCTAACCTTTCAATATAATAAATATATTATTTACATTTAAATAGGTTTTCTTCAACACTGCTTCATGACACTTCCTTAAAAGCTGAGATAGAGATGCTGAATGAAATTACTTCAAAATAGAGTCTGATATCTTGTTTTTTAGCTTGAGTTATTGACTTTATTGAGCAACCTTTTAAGGACACACTGTGTCTTGAAGTGAAGACTATGCATTGATTCAAATAATTACCTTTTACCAAAGAACCTTTCACAGAATCCTCACAGCTAATGTTTTCATGCCAGACCTCTCTACATAATCAGGTTTGGTAATAGTCTTAGTATTTCTGGTAAATGTAGACTGATGTCAGTAACTCTTCATCACATAAGAGGCTGAAAGAACAAACTTAATGAGGAAATCTGAGAGCAGTTTTCATGGCAAAAAAAGAAGAGAAAAATATATGATTGTTCACATTAATTTCCTCTTCTCTATGGATTAATGGCCTTTCAAATAGGAAGTTCTGGGCACTTTTTGGGCTCCTTTTTTTTTCTGTATGTTGTGTTTCCTGGGTGAGCATAGCACAAGAACATCCATGCTGTCCTTGAACTCTCCACAAGGTTAAAAACTGTTAAACTAGAAAGCAATACACAACAGCAACACGTCAATGCATCAAGTTTCAGATGATCTCACATAGCAGAAAAACAATGGAAGGGGAGCTGGTTTTCACAATGCCCCACTGTTCTAAGCTGTAAAATACAAAAGACTAAAGCTTTGGTGCAAAAAGAAATTTCAAGAAGGCTGGGCATAATTTAAAGTGGTGGAGATGTGGCTTTTTTTCTTATTTCACAATAAAATATTTAGCCTGAAGTACATCTGAAAATGGTCGATGTACAACTGCAGCTCCTGAACAAGCCTTAAAAAAAAGAAAAAAAAAACTTTCAGCAGCTTGTTTCCGACACTTCATGAATACATCTGAGCCAGAGTGCTTTTCACTAGAAAATAGAAAGAGATAAATGCAAGTCTCGAGTCTGCATGCATCTGCACAGCTCAAAAATCTAGCTAATACTGTATCTGCTCACCACTTCCCCAAATTTTTTTTTATCATCTAGCAAATGGCACCCAACATGGACTGGATTCGCAGCAATGTACCCCTCTCTCATGTGTTGCACCCCAACACCTGCATAAAATAAAAGTATGTGAAAATGAGTTCATGTGAATATAAATCTGCCGGTGTGTTACTCTACCCTTGCCTTTTGTAACATTATTTTCATTATAGACAATATGGGTTAAAATATATATACAGTGGTATTCCAGCTACACGTTATATTTTGTCCATCTAAACAAAATAAAACAAATAAAATAAGGAGCAAATGTAGAATATTTGAAATATTTAAGGGTTCTTTAAATAACATAACCTGGTCATTAAGTTCTGATAAAATTTTCTTCTGAGATTCCAAGCAAATGTAAATTAATGGAGAGTTATTTCTTCACAAATGAGAAACTGTACTTTCTCCAAATTACATCTACCACAGACATGTCAAGGACAAAATTTAAGGAGGCCTAATATTTTTTGTTGTTTTTGTTCTCATCACTAATTAATGGTACAATCAATAGTGGACAACCGCAAAGCTCAGTCAGTCAGATTTCAATGGGCAGCAGCATAAGCAGTTTTGAATATTAGATCTCAAAATTGTATTGCCACAAGTGCAATAATTACACATGTTGCTCCCAAATCATACAGAATTTGCATATAATCTGGAACTGAATTTATTGTACCATACTCTAAAAGGGAACTAACAGCTGTGTGTGTGAGGAAACAGTCTCAGGCTTCAAAACTGTTGGTGTTAACCTGTCACAGATCTCCCATACATCATGTTTTATCAGGAAGGTATTTAATCCACATAATGTATGCTCCAAAGCATTTCAATAGCTCCACAGGGGCCTTAATATTGCAGGCTGCAGGTATAGTAAGTCTATAACTATAGTCTAGCTGTATAGGTCATGACAGTGACTCACTCCTCTACAGATTGAGCAGTTGAAGACAGATGAAATACCTCCACAAAGCAAGGTCTTTGTACCTTGTTGTCATGATTTAGGCATTTAATTATTGAGTTCTACTTAGTTCTCTTGTTTGGCACAGATTTGGTGACATTTATTTGTATTATTTTGTTGCTGTACTCTTTTTGTTTGGCTGGTTTACTTTACTTCCTGTTGTATTTTAAAGGTATTTTCCCTACTTGCCTGCTATCTAGATTGGCTTCCTTTGTTGGTCTTTTTTGTCCTGATTATTCTCTTTTACTAGCCCCTGAGTGCTTGCATGAGTTTATGTAGCTCTTGTCTCATTTCTCCATTGCTAGTCTGTCTTTAGTGTTGTCTTGTCCTCCTTGTTATGCCTCCTGTCTCCTGCCAGTTTGTCCCTTTATTCTATGTTTGAGTTTTTGGAACATCCTGTTGTGACAGCATCTTTTGTTTGACAAAGGACATTGTTACGGACTCCTGCCTCCTGGTCTGCTCCATGTTCTATCAGTATTTTGTCTGTTTATTTTTCTTCTTTTCTTCTTTTCAACCTAACTTTTATTATTTCCGCAGAGTTGGATCTGACATTTGTTCCTATATGTCAATTACAGCTGCTCTTGTCTCTTGCTTTGAGTTACAGTGGTGGCAGTAATGATGATTGTTGTTTTGTTTTTGTTTTGTTTTGTTTTGTTTTTCTAAGATGGCATATATTGTCACTGGCTACCAGCACAGTTTTATATACGTATATAGAGATTATTGCGTAGTCATTGCAGAAGGCAGAAAAAAAGGTTTGACTAAACTGTAGAAAAATATCTTTTGGTGAAAGGGCTTGCTGTATATCTCACAATATTTATTTTGGTAATTTAAAATCATTTCATCTGGTGTGAATTTATATTAAAAGTAATTTTACTGGGAGAATAAAACAAGCTAAATTCAAGTCCAATTAAGTGAACTCCAGTTCAGTCAAAATGGACTCCAACACAAAAAACAGAATTAAAATTATTCAATTTTTTATACAATTTAATTCAGTGTAGCTAAGGACAACAAAGAACTATCAACTCTTCAGTTCAATTCAAACCGTAAATGGTAAATAACCAGTAAATTACCAGAGTCCTCAATATTTTTTTTTTTTTAGCAAAAGTGCTGCTTCAGCAGGACAACAGAAACAAAAAGTCATCAGCAGGGAAAGAAAGAAAGGCAAGACAATAAATAGACAGAACAACTAATACAGGTTTTAAAAATCAGTGCACAGGAGCTCTGGGGAAATTAAGTAATATATCATACATACAAAAGAAGACAAAGTTAAACAATACATTTTCCAAAGATTAAACAAAAGTAACCTGAGAAAAGGGACTTCATCAAAACTAAAGGTCGAAAAGTAGGAAAGCCAAAACTTTATAAACAGTGGAAGAGCCTGAAGAAAATCTTACACCGTAACATTTTTTTGTTTTTGCATCACTCTTAAACATGACACTCCTGATGTGTTAATAAGATTATGTGAAGGAAGGCTGCTGCTCATTGTGTGAATTAAATAGCATGTCTGGATCAAACATAACATCACAGAACTGAAACACAGAACAACATGACAAACCTGGTAGAATAATCTTCTAAATGAACAAACAGGAATCAATTGTGTAAGTATGACTCAAGCCAGTTTGATATAGTTGTTCTAACCTATTTAGAAATGAATGATTCCATGCACCAAAATAAGAGAAATTACATTCATCCATTTGCATGATGTAAAAAATATAATTGTTACTTTTTAGAAATTACTAAATCAATTGCATTCAGTTTTCAAGAGTGCTAGATTGTGTAAGTTCTTAATGAACAAAGCCAGAGTTTTTAGAGGCCTCCAGGAAGGTGGGAAAGGAAAGAAGGTTCTTCCTTGTTCTTAGTGAGTGGGGATACATTTTAGGAATCATTAGTATGAAGATTTTTTTTTTTAATTCTTTTTTGATAGTTGAATAGGACATTTATATATTCCAATTATTTGTCATGAACTACCACCGACTAGGAATCTACCCAAGAGCAGCAAAACATAGCATCATAACAACAGGAAGTAACATAATATGTCCAACAGCTAAATGTTTACTAATTATTTCACATCCTAAAGTCAAACTATGTGCAGAGTTGTTTTCATGGTGGCAGCACTGATTCTGAAATGTTTGGATCTCAGTGGCCATCAAGCTACTCATATCATTACCCATTGACTGACTACTTGATTTAGCACAAGGTAATATATGGCAATACTACTTTTGGAAAAAAGAAAAAAAAAACATTTACTTTCCATAATTTATTAAAAAAGATTTATACCAGAAGACCCTGTAGTGTACTTGGGTGGTTTCAAACATGGCACACTTACATAAAAATGATGATATAAATGTTGTATTTATTGTGCTCTTGGCATTTTTTTTTTTCAAAAACAACCTGAACAAGTTGTGCCTGGCATTTGTCAGATAATGTATATGCCTCTGATACTGTATTACATTTTTTAAATTCTCCGTATTTCCCTAGATTTTTACTAATCTGATAGATAGCTTTCTCCAACTTCCTCCCCCCCAAAAAACTATAATCACCCATACCTTCATATCTATCTTTTCTTTATTTCTTTCTTGTTTGGTCGCAGTTGGAGTTTGCCTGAGTGAAATTCTCCCATCCAGCTAAAACGAAAAGATGACTGAGAATATAACTAAGAGGGCGACATGTATTTAGTACTTTTAAAGCTTAGAACTGAGTCACAACACACCCTCTTAAAATTTTAGCCCCTTTATCCTCCCAGTTCCTGAGCACAAAGTGTGAGTGTGATTAAAGTGGATTTTGTGCTGACTGCAGAGGTGTCACAGTGCACTGTAAGCAGTTCAAAATATTTAAATCTTAACAAAAATGTAAGCTTTTTTTTTTCTACATTTTAAGTAGACATTTCTTTCAGTTGTGGTACCGTCAGCAAAAACCAGTATCAATGTTAAAAGCTAATTAAAAGCACAAGCAAATCTATAGGATGTTGAGTTCACTGTCAAAACGTCCTAATGACTGTATTTTGAATGTGGAATCATTGAAACACAAGTTTGCTCTGGAGATTTCCACTAATGAATTGTAGGAAACTTTTGTTTTAGTTTCATCTTATTCTCATTCTGTGTGTTTGTCTCCTTATATTCTTTTTCTGGTCTAGCAACCATTTATTTTCTCAGAGCATTCTTGAGGAGCTGTTGTTTGGTTTGCTTGTTCTTTCCTCTCTTCATTGCTTTGGAATTTCAACTCTTCCCGATTTCACACTCCTCTCCTTCAGTCACTCACCTCTCCTCCCTTGTGATTTTCAAATATCTCCTCTCATCTCCTGCTAGGAAGCACCTGATATGAAATTAAACAGCCATATGAAAATATAAATAGCAATGTGAATATGAAATAGAGAGAGAAAGAGAGAGAGTGAGAGACCGAAAGAGAGAGAGAGAGAGTGTGTGTGTGTGTGTGTACGTGTGTGTGTGGGAATATATGCCTCTGGTCACTGTTTATTACCTGAGTGGGATCTGTCTCCCTTCATCTCCCCAGGTGGTGTCCATGGGTCTGTACCTGGGGGAGGCAGCATATCTGAGGAGCAGCTGGAACATTCTGGATGGTTTCCTGGTTTTTGTGTCACTGATTGACATTGTGGTATCCATGGCAGGCGGTGCAAAGATCCTGGGGGTTCTCCGTGTTCTCAGGCTGCTCAGGACATTACGTCCTCTCAGGTTAGAGGGAAAAATGTTCATGCATTAATTTTCACCTCCTGCTTGCTCAAATGGGATCATTACTTTGGAAAAATATATTATTCGCTCAAGAGCAATAGTTGAACAAAAGCCCTAATTCAACAGACATCCACTCAACATAAGTAGAGATACACTCAAACCCAAATAATTAAAAAAGAAAAAAGATGAACAGCACCTCATTTCTCTGAGCTGTTGCCAGGCAACATCCAGAGAGTCCAACTACTGGTCCCTGCTAAGCAAGAAATAGTGTGGGACATAAACCACTCTCTTTGAAGCAAGGAACTGTCCATCCATCCACCTATTAACTCTTCCACTTAATCCTTTAGAGGGTCATGTGAGCCCTGGAGCCTGTCCAATTGGCACTGGTTGAGAGACAGGGTTCACTCAGGAAAGTTCAGCACAGGGTCAATACAAAGAGAATAGTTTTGCTCAACCAAAGTCAACTTTTGGAAAAAGCTTCTTAATTAGTTTCTTATTTTAAAGCAGAATTCTCCTCCCTTTATACTATCTTTATGTTACTGATTTTGAAAGTGTTCATTTTATGGGATTTTTGAAATAACAACTTAGATGTTTGATATATGTATGCTAAAAATAACATTGTATAGCAGAGATTTGGATTTTCCAAAGAGGTGGGCTTGCTGATGAGTTTTTCTTTTATCTTTACTGTCTAATAAGACGTTTTTATACTTTTCCAAAGTTACTGAACAGTTTATTGGGCTTTTTGCCTTCCAAGAAAATTGTGATTAAGTTGAAAAATCACAAATAAGCCTGAGTTTTATACCAGAATTAATGATGGGTGAACAGAGCTCCAATTACAATCAACTGTTGTAATGTTTTACTTTGAACTATTTGAAAATGCTCTGCTTGGGTCTCACTCGAACCACTTTCTTTTCCTTCCATAATTTTTGTTTTGCGCCCTTCTTTTTGTGCCCCCAGGGTGATCAGCCGAGCTCCAGGGCTGAAGCTGGTGGTCGAGACCTTGATAACTTCTCTAAAACCAATTGGCAACATTGTCCTCATCTGCTGTGCCTTTTTCATCATCTTTGGCATTCTTGGTGTTCAGGTGTGCAAACATCTTTACAAATACTTCACACAGTACACTTATTAAATAACTTGATGTGATCGTTGCATAACATTTTGTGCTAATGATATTTACCATATTTTTTACCATTATATTTGCCATTGATGATATTTACCAGGATAGCTCAGGATAGCTTAAAACAATTTCAGTGATCTCTGACAAAAATTGCTATGAATCTTATGCAAATGAAATAAGAAGCATGGTGTTCTCCATGTGTAGCTTTGCCCTATTTTTTTCAACCACCTTCAAGTAGGAGAAAATCTATTGTCTTTAGGTCAAAGTTTGGCTTTTAATTGTTTGTTACAAAATTAATATTGAAAACGGTATGTTAAAAATGACCTATTCTTTCTGAATGGCCAGGAGGTATTTTGAAGGCAGGGGAAGTGCAGCAGAAACGTTACATGAAGGCTAACAAGTGGACATGAAGTGCTACGAGAAATACAATCAAATGAAAAATACAGACTTTGGTAGAAAGTATACACAGAGCAAGAAAGCAATAAATCCAATCTCACCTAAATGCATCCTGACTTATTCCATATTTATAGTCAATATTTTTCTTTGCACCTATGGTTTTCCTTGATCTTTTCACTGTATAATTCTCTCTGCATCAACTTTGGTGCATTGTTGTACTCACTCCCCTCTTTTGAAGTGTTCAAGAACCACATTGTTAACATCAAGTGCTTTTGGAGTCTTTAGTTAAACAGCAGCCGCACGCTCATTACACATGCTAATTATGAGATTAGTTCAAAAGCTGCGTGGAAGAAGTGTGGGTGTGCCCAAGTGTTACCATAACTTCATCGAAATACATCTGTCTGTTTTTCTCTCTCATTTTCCTCTTTGTGTGTGGTTTCTTTCCAAAGCTCTTCAAGGGCAAGTTTTACTACTGTGTGGGTTTCGACGTGAAGAATATTACTAACAAATCTGACTGCCTGGCAGCCAACTACCGATGGGTTCACCACAAGTACAACTTTGACAACCTTGGACAGGTGCAGGAGTGAAAACATAAGTATCTGGCACTCTATCTGTATTATTTGCAAATTGTTAATAAAGAGGTGTTTACAAAAAGGATACACATACTTGTGAAAATTTAATTATGAGAATAATAACAGTCTTTTGCAGGAAGGGGGTATTTTAAAAAGAAGTGTGTACTTTTTGGATTTACAAAAAGAAATTTTAAAGTGACGACCACATCATTAAAAAAACAACAATAAAATCAAATGAGGATTGACCAAGGATTTCTCCATAACTCAAATACAAATTATGTGTTGTTATACTGGAGCTTTTTTATTGTATCACAAAGTCATTTTGCACAATAACCTTTCTTCACAAAGGATTTTAGTGCTTCATAAAGTACTTCAGTTGGTATTTCATCAACATTTTCTTTGGAAGAAATAAGTTACTGTTTAAAAATGATTTTTTTTTTTTTTTTTTTTTAGCAATTATCCAAATAACTGTTTAACTCATAAGCATAAGATAGACCTTCATAAGCTGTTTCTTTGTCATTTTGGTTAACATATTTATTTTTTTATTTTTTTACATAAATCCCTAAATTTTACTTAGATTCTAAGATCAATTCAAAAGCAAAAGAAATGTATTTATTTTTAATTATATTTATGCCAGTGAATCTGTGTGTTCCTATCAGGCTCTCATGTCCCTGTTTGTGCTGGCATCAAAAGACGGCTGGGTCAACATAATGTATCATGGACTGGATGCAGTTGGTATTGACCAGCAGGTAATAACACACAAGCGCAAAATTTACTGTTCAGTTTCTACCACTTCTAGCACCCATTTCCCACCACTTGTTCTGGGGACCGCAGACTGAGTGCCTAGTCAGCAAGGGAAAAAAAAAAAACAAGAATTACACAACAGAAATTCCTCCTTATGGTCCCCTGACTGTCACCCAGCTGGATATTTCCACAACTCTTCAGGCAGGCAAATTAAAGTTGTCTCCCATATTAGCAAAGATATATTGCAGTTTTCTCTTAGTGTCAAATGTCTTTTTTTCAAAGAAAAAGAAAATATCTTTAAAAACTGTATCAATGTCACTTATTTATGTGATGTAATAAAGTTGCAACAGGTTTAATTGCAGCTGCTGACTTTTGTAGTTGGTGGCATCCACATTGACCTTGTTCCGGTTTTTATCATCACCATCTATAAAACAAAGCCAAAGATGTTTTAACATATAATAATGGGGAAAAAAGATAAACAACCCCTTCTTAGCAAAGACATCTTGTGTTATATGAATGTCTCAAAATATCTGGGGTCTTTTATCAAATCCTTGATGTTCTCTTTGTAAACTACAACTGCAACAAACTAAATCTTTTTAAATAAAACTTTCATATCCACATTTTATATAAAAAAGATGAGTTACATTAAGGAAGTCAATTTTCTTCTACATGGAAGGAGAAACTATTGATTTTAAAATATCATTTTGTGATCCTATTAAACTGTGAAATTCACCAGTTTGGAGAAGTGTAGAGTTGAAATCTCTTTAACATTGGAAATAATACTCACATCCGCACACTCTGTCAAAGTCTACTAATGTCATGCAAATTAGTCAATTGCAATGGCAACAAAATGAACATTCCCTTTAGAATTAGTTTTATTTTACTTGAAAATCTGTGAGGGAGTATATTGAAAGGAGTGGGCATTATTCTGGATGAGTCAGTTTCGCCGCCTCAGGGAAAAACCTTACTGCAGTCCAACTCTGCAATGAGTGACTAATCCCATTTACACTCCACTCTGTGCTTTCAACCCTCCAATTGAAAATGTGCCTCTCATCTCCGGTCTGATTGCACATGGTCATGATTTTTTTTTTTTTTTTGGTTTTTTAATGACTGCCTTCAAAAGCCCAATCATCCTGAGCTTTTCTTGACACTGTCTTTCTCTTCTGCCTGATTTTCTGTTTCCCATCATCCTTTGTGGACGGTGACAACACCAAGATTTTTAGACTGTAGTGCTTATGGACTAGCTTGCTTAACTGGAGAGCTAAGAGTAAGTCAGATATAAACTACAAATGCTACGAGAAGGCCCCTATCCTGAGCAAATTTCTAAACACCAACTTCCTCCAGTCACAGTCTTCTTTTGGATTTGGAATAAGGAAAAAAAAGCAGAGGACAATAATAAAAAGATAAAGACGAGGAACATTGTAGACAGCCAAAAGCTCAGTTTAAACATAATTGCCTTATATTGGTCTTTAATAGACTGAAAAATAGGCCTCATATCTAATTGTTCACAGGTTTTGCCTTATGTTAACTGGTCATTCTGTCCTTAAGTCAGCCATGTTAAAGAAACATTTAAAAGATGAAGGACAGTGGCACTTGAGGATCTTGATTGAGGAAAACTGATCTTAGATGTGGACACCCCATTGAGATTAAGGCAAAATGGATGTTTTATTTCGGGATCTACTTGGGCCAACTACATGGGTGAATCTTTGCAAGACCCTTATGTGTGTCCAAGCTGTTTCTCTAATGGGATGTGTATGGGTATGGGTTGAAATTGAGCAACACAAATGGGCCCATTTGGGATTAGCTAATGGAAGTGGAAACAACTGTGGAGTGCAATTAGAGTACAGTGCAATTGTGCCACAGACCCATATTGGCAGTTAACATTGTGCCAATAGCGAACCTTTGGACAATGCTATATGGGAACCATTTTTAATCCCAAATAAATGTATACAAGAAATGCATAACAGGCCCATCTAAGAAATGTTGACTACAAGGTCAATTTTTTATTTGAAGTTGGCATGTTTTTCTGTATAGGTTCCCACTTATTATCGAAACACATTGATGTTAATTGGTGTCAGGCTAATTTGTTATTGTAAATTGGCTCTAGGCTTGGCATCATGTCTCTCCCTGTGCCAGCTCTTTGGAATAGGGGTGCAGGGGTTGTCTTCACTGCACTTTGTCTAGGTTCTGCAAAGCACTTTACAATTTGTTTCTCTTTTACCTCCTCACACTAACACACTCGTACAGCACTTTTTATATGCATGCATTCTTTATACAGTACCACAGTAACAAAAGTCATCTATTAACTTCAATATTTATGTTGTGGGGGCAGTAGCCTGTGAAGAGTGACCCAGACCTGCTTCTCTGCCTTCTCCAGATTTTCTGGGGGAATACTGAGACATTTATAAGCCACCCAATGCATATAGTAGGCATGTTTCCACTAGCGGGAGTTCCAGGTGTAATTTCGGGGCCATATCATTGACACGTGTCGCCATTACCAGAAACTGCCCTGCAAAACTGGCCTCTGAGAACCTCCACAGGGTGAAAAATGTTCCTTTAGTAGGAGAAGTACTCAGGCTGGCCAACAGGAACCTCCTTTCAGGGGGTCTCTATTAATCAGGATTTCTAAATTACGTTCAATACTCACACTTGATCATAACTCATGTGAACATAACTCATTTGAACCTACTGCACCGGAAACATTTTGCTGTGAGTACATTTTATTAACTTGGAGATTACACAAAAAAATGAATAATGGGCCAACAAGTAGGTTCGGTTCTTGTTGGCATATTACACCAATGTAGAGGTAACGTTGGGGGAAATACTTTTAATCTCAATTGCTCCCATTCTGGTGTATGTTAAAAAAGCAAATAAAAGTGCAAGAAGCATCCATTGTTTACATGTTTGTTTAAATGTTTCTTTTTTCTTCTTTTGCTCCATTCTTCTTTTTCATCTTCTCTTATGCTGCTGGCCATTTTCTAACAGCCAAAAATGTGCATTACTGCCACCACATAGTCAGCTGTGTTATTTGTTCAGTCAACTGTTCTTGCATGACACTACAGTGTAATGGAGACACGCCGGCTGAAGGGACTGAGGAGGTGGTCAGCCCTGTTTGGGGTATGGTGGGTTTACCTGAAACTCCCACTAGTGGAGATGGGCCTAATATCACCAGAAGGTCCTTGGTCTGCCCAGGGCCTCTTTCCAGCTAGAACATCTCCCCAGGAGGGGGTCCATGATGCATGTGCCTGAACCATTTCAACCAGTTCCTCTCCATGCAAAGGG
>JAOWBL010000634.1:0-17140 GCA_028564865.1 Zenarchopterus dispar | reverse complement strand
GGCAAAAACAAACAAACAAACAAAAAAAAATTATATATATATATATATATATATATATATATATATATATATACATACATACAGACACACACACACACATATACATTGTTTTCTATGATTTTTAAATGTTGAGCAATTACTATATTTGCTTAAAAGGTCTTGATGTAAATGAAATAACTTTTAAGAAAAAAAAGCTGAAATATTAAGTCTATATACCAATTATAACAGAAAGCCTAGCAGTTCATTCTCCATACCTCTGCAGTAGGGAAGAGGGAAATCCCAGGCAGCAGTACCAGCTGAAGTGGCGAGGCAGGAAAGAGTGGTGTGACCCTCTAACACATAGCCAGGGCTGCAGCTGTAGCGGATTTTGTCCCCAATATTGAAAGTGGACCCCTGCTGGTGGCCATTCAGTAGCTGTCCAGGATTACCACAAGTATAACTGGGTAGAGCTGGAAAAAGAGGGAAGGGAGTGAACAATTCATAAGAAAGTGTGCCATTAAGTCTGTGGCACTGTATAATGGTAGCAGTGCTTAGAGTCAGAAAATGAAGAAATAAAAAATATTAAGTAAATAAAGAAAACAATGACATGACACCATTTGCTAATGGCAAGATCTGTAAGCCAATCAGTGACTTCTTTTAAATATTATCCAGTAAAATCTTACATTACAAAATACTGAATGTAAAAGCATTTTTAATGTATGCTCACAACAGTAGGTTAAGTTGTTGACACCATAGTAAATAAAATGCAGAACCATAAACACGATAGGTATTTTATATTAGTCACTCTGTGTTAGCCACTGCTGCTTGAGCAATCATCAACATGCATCATGTGCATGCATGTAAATAAAATGTAAAATTATGTGAAAACTTGGCACAGAGTGAATGGCAGTCCACTGCAGCAGCGCCTGGGTTATATGTTTGTAAATTTGCTCATGGTGGGAGTAATAAAGGATTTCTTATTCTTAAGTGAGAAAGCTCTATATTAACAGAATCTTATGTAATTGTTTTTTGTTATGTCAGTCAGGTTCAAAAATGTTCAGCCTAGCTCATGTGTCTGAAGCTTCTTGCATAATTTTTTTAATATACTTTGAAGACATTTGATTACAAATATATTCCCCATGATGAGCTACACTTAATCAACTAAGCCTACAGAAAATGGCTAGAATATAGCGTACAATTTTAAAAAAAAGCTGACAATAGGACCTGTGACTAACTATGCATTCAAAACTCACATGAACATTTATCTTAACAGCTGCATCCATTTCTCTCACACAGTAAGGAACCTGCTCAGAGCCTGTTCTGCGCTGGATCAAATTCATTTCGTCCACAGTGATTAGGCAGGACCCAAGCAAAGACAGAATCACACCACATAGCTCACTTTCACCACAAAGGACTGTCATGTTTTTGAGTGTCTCCAGCTTAATAATATATTTTAAAGCAAAACATTTCATTTGCAGTCAATACACACAATTCTAAATAATGATGGATAACCTTAGGACTCCTTGGCAGCATCACATCACATTGATAGCCTTGCATTGTAGCCAGAGTTGCAAAGCAGTAACTCTAGACTATGCTAGTGATTCTCTCTAGATATGCCTAGTAGTGTTTCAGAAGGGTTCAAATTGTGATTAAGGGATCTAGCTCATTTTTCACAGTTTCTGCATCTAACTACAGAACCTAGATGAGTGTGGCAGGACCTCAGAAACAAAAACAAAATTGAGAATAAAAGCAATTTTCACAATAATACCGTCTTCAGGCTCCTGGTTATATAGCATATATGATAGGGCATCACACTAAACACTACTAGATATCATAGGATTTTAACAGTGGAACATGATTGTGTGTTTTTTTTTTTAAGCTGCCAAACCAGTCTTATTTATTAGTGAGTAAGATATTAGAAACTACATGAATACCCAGTTTTTACCCTTTTTAAAACAATTTTTTAAAATTATTTTTATTTATTTATTTATTTTTTACAGGCAGGTAAAGTCCTCAAGTGCCACCCATATGAATTATGAAACATTATGTGCCCTCAACATATCACAGCTGTAGCTGTGTTGTGGCATTGACCCTTGAATTCCATTAAATTCAAGGGTCAATGTGTGCACAAATTAATAAATGCAGAATTGTAGCTTGACTGACTTTTGCAATAAAAATGTGTAGAATGAAGTAAGATGTGTCAAAAAAAATCTTGTTTCTTATCAACATTTCAGAACCTTTGAACAGACATTCTTCTGAGAAAAAATTCTCAAGATACAGATTTTAAGACAAAGCACAACGCAGAGAAATGATTTTGACATGATGTGGGGACATAACAAAATGGAGACCTTGCAGTGTACAACAAAATAAACAATAAAGCTGCATAGTTTGTAGCATGCATTGCAGCCAAATACTGTTAAAAAAAGTCTTCACTTTAAAACACCAAAGAAGTATATCAAATATATTCATAATGATGTGACAGATAGCACTTTTGCTTTTAAAGCCTGAAATAACAATGCAAACATTTTCAAGACACTTGAAGCTATTACTTAAAATTATCCAATTATTTACATGTATCAATGGTGACTGACATAGTGGAGTTACGCAGAGATAGGTAGGTCATTTCTCTGCATACCTAGAGAAAAAAAATGACATGTAGGGCATCACTGAATGTGATGCACATCAAAGGGGATATGAAAGTGTGTAGAGCCTTTATAACCATTTATACTCATTACTATAGCACAGGATGTCAAGCAGCCATTATGTGTGATTTCTGGGCTTCTGACAAGAAGCCCACAAATGTGTCCCTTGAACACTGCCAATGAAAGAAAAAACGAGACTAAAAAAAAAGATATATCATTAAGAAGGGAATTAGGACTGATCTCACCAACTGTGTTTATAAATGAAGACGTAGCACAGTGTAAGTATTTTGCATTTGATGATTGAAAACCCTAACTTGTATCATTCAATGCATTTCAGTGTCTCCTGCTGGAGAGTTGTAGTCTGCAGCTGCACACTGGATTGCCACCTATAATATCAGTGAATTTAAAGCAGGTGTTTCCCATCATCTGTTGAAGGAATAACACCTGTTCACACAAAGGTTGCCCTAAACGACTCTGTACAGTTTTCCTTTTAAGGTACCTAGTTAGTAATGGGTATTATTCCTGTCGCCTTACTTGATGCTCTAATGATAGAATGACCTGTCATTAGAGGTCCCACTGTGTCAAAGCCTTTATTTTGATCAACTAAGCCCATTTTATTACAATTTATATCATTATCAGATTACAACACAAAAAGACTTGAGCAACGGCTCTGAACACCAATTCCTGTGTCTCTTAAGTTTGTGCAATTTTGTGATCCAAGGGGGGTCATCTTGTACAAAATAAAAGGTAAAGAAATAGAGGACGTTCTCTATGCGGACCTGTTAGTTTTTCCATGAGAAGTGTAACTAACAACACTAACAGGCGCTGAATTCAATTTAAATGCATTAGTGCCAGAACCCCAACTGTATTTAGTACACCTAAATGGAACAGAGCGATCATTGATAGTATTTAGTTACACTCTCTTTTCCAACTATGAGAGGTCAGAGTTTGGGTAAGAATAATTATTTATGGTTTGTGAAAAAGTGGAGGTTGGTAATGACCGCTGTGCAAAAAATAGAAAAACCACCTAGTATGACAGAGTGGATATATGTGAATGTCTGTGTAAAAGTTAAAGAGGGTGGACTGAAAGAAAAAAAAAAGTTGACTGATTTGAAATGACTCTCAGCAGTATTACCATTGCAGTGCCAGAGTAGTGATGTTCAATTTGGGGGTGTTTTGGCCAACACATACCAAAGACATTTACAATACCCTGAATTGTGTTAATTTTGTTGAAAAAAAGACATAGTATTTTACCTTTAAAATTGCAGATTCAATTTTGAACTATTTCAAGATAGAGGTGTTATTCATAAGTCAACATAAACCTAATTTACATCACAAAATATTGTATATGTACTTTCACAATAACTTGGTGTCATTTGCACAAGAAACCTTGGAGTGGACAGACTTGGTGAATTAAGAAAAGAAAGGTGGATTTCTTCAAGGAAGTCTTGTTTCTATCATCTCACTTCCCAATTCCCTATACCTCAACAAACAACAGAAGCCCTGAGGTCCCTTTTGTGGCACATCCATATGTCACTGGGATGGGGGACTGTGACGTGGCCTGTCCTTAGGGCTTACATTCCTTAAGCACTTCCACTGCTGAAACGGCAAACTATGGTCCTCGTTCATCACAGACGTTAACTCTATAACACCCATAAGCCTGTGATAGGCTCATACAAACAAACAAAAGCACCTACAAGATGTGTGTACACACATCTTCAGCAGTAAAGTCTCATCCAGTCCATCACAACACCCATCCCCTATCCATTTTATTTGATTCTTATCTTTTTTCTCTATATTCCTGGTGACTAGGAGAAAGGACAGTGAAGAAGTAGATGCTATAAAGCTCAACTCCATTGGGAAAATCTGGGTCTGTTCATCAATTTGTCATAACCTCTTTCCAACTGAATTCTTTTATATACCCTTATACAATGTGCAGCACATTCATCAAAAACCAATTCATGAAGAAATACATTGCTTATTTTGAATATAAAGGCATCAGTACATCTCAATGATGTCATGGTATGGGAAACAAAGGAATAGAAAACAAAAATGACCTTAACCTGTAACTAAACAGATTACTTGGCAGGTCAGTGACATGATTAGGAGAAATTACTGTGCGCAATAGACAAGGCCGAAAAATCATTGTTAGTGAAGTGTGACTTTTGGACCCTAAGGAGTCCCCAGAATTAAATATAGACAGGATTATATTTTGGAAACCACTGCATGTGCTAAGGAACATACTGAAAATCATTGTCTAATTGTATGTGTCAAAGCAATACATTCACAGAACAAGTCATATGGCCCTAGGACAGAATTTTATACTAACATAAAACTCAAAGTTTAAAGCAAGAGCGTGAACACGCAAGAAATGTAGATGAATAGAGGACTAAGCAGCTATGGGAATATTGCAGAGAGAACCACGGGAAGAAGTTGTTTTCCGGCAAATGTAATCCAGATCAACTAACCTTTCTGTAGCCATGAATGTACCAGTTATATAATATATTAGTAATTCTCTCACTGTCTGTTTTTTTTTTTTTTTTTTTTTTTTACTTACCAAATCTCCAGTGTTTACATTCCATTTCTTGTGTTCTTGTCTTCCTGTGTCACTATTTTATATCTTCCTCTGATGCACTTGGAAGTGACATTGAAAAATTGATTTCAACATACAGGTGCATTAGCTCAATAAGCAGTTTCTGCTTTGTCAAGCAGCAATTCAATCAATGACTCTTGTTCCCCCACATGGTTTGGACAAAAGCGGGCTAACTTCCATCCTTTTTGGTCAGAAAAGGTGAGGAACGCAAAGAAAAAAAGGTTTCTTTAGTGAAAAAAAAATGTAAAAAAAACAGTCTTTTGTGTCTTCATTTATGTCATAGTCCCCCCCCCACACACACACACACACACTTTCACAGCAGGATTATCTAAACTGATGACATTCTCTTTAGATATGACATTGCAGATACCCCTGGTACATAGAGTTGAGATTAACTCCATCTTTGTGACCCTAAATAGAAAGAAGCCAGTGTTCATTATGGATGTTTGAATGAATGGAAATGTTTTGAGCAGAACATTACTAAGAAAGAATTTTTAAAAAGTAATTTTTTCTCATGAAGAATTTCATGCTATTTATCTCTTACTTTCTCAAATCTCTTTAAGTTACTTAGTTTTTGTTTGTGTTCTTGGCGCCAATAAATTTCTGCCATGCTTATTTCATAAGCTCAGATTTTAAAACACAGGAAACAACTGCTAACTCAGCCAAATTTAGGTTGGCAGGGGAACACACTTGTCAGAGCTGGTGAGCCTACCTCTTACAGTGTGCTGGTATATGTGTTAGGTGCACCTGTTTGTGCAGTTAATGGTCCATGCTTCACACAAACATACAAATTGCCAACCAAAATGAATTCAAACCCTTTCCAGAGGTAAAAAGGAAACACACATATACACACAACAGCAGGCTGGTGCAATAAAGCAATAAAAGGGCTGACTGGTGTGCAAAAGCTGTTGAGGTGTGAAGGGGAACTTGTAGAAAAATTGATGGCAGCCAACATTGTCTGCAAAACAGAATAATGTGCCATTCAGTAGCTATTCACTATATATGAGACTATACTAAGAGGGATTGGAGAGCATCAAAGACTTCAAGGAAAGCAAGAAGACATATGAGAGGCAGAGCTGGAGGGGTTGATGGGAGAGATCAGTATGTTTGTGTACAGCCTTGACTCTGTCTGTCTGTACTGAGGCATCTACACCCCTATGCCTTTTTAGGCTTATCTTTCTTCTGACATAACGCTAACAAAAGGGATGAAAAAAAAGAAAAAAAAAACCTTTGGCAACTGACAAATTCAGATTCTATGGGTGCCTCTAATGACTAATCTCTTGGTGAGAAGACATAAAATGGAAGGGAAAAGGATGATAAGCTTTGTCACTCCTAAAATGTAAAATTCAACTCTAAAGTAAAGTTATTTATCCCATTTAGGCTGAATCATTTTTCCAATTTTAACTGGGACACCAGTGACAAGAGATGGTCCTAATTGGCTGCATGATTAAATGGCCTAATTTTCATAATTTTTTTATAATTGCATCAGCCACGATTTGAGCTGCTTATCAGGCCAGCATATCTGTGAGCAGCATATTGTTGTTGCTGTGCAAAATAGATGTGACATCCTCTGACACTACTCCCTGTGTCAATCAAATTATCAGGCTACCAACAGACTGCTGTGAATGTTGATACTGGTGGAAGTTTGGAAGAGCAACTTCTAACTTTTGAGAAAAAATGTATTTGTTTTCATTGTTATCTCTACAACAGCTAAACAGAGAAAAGACAAATAATCTTGGATGTCTGTGAATGCTGCAAGACTTTGACCATAGCTTGGGTAGAAAAAAGTATCAAAACCTGCATCAATTTCTAGGGCTAAATCATTTAAAGCTGGAGTTTTGATAACTTTATCAGCCCTGTTTCCGATAATGCAGAATTTCTCTTAGTTAAACATGTGACGAAGAAGAGTCGGATAGAACTGCTGTTGGAAATAAAAGTGAAGAAAAGTAAATGTTCAGAAGTATTATTAGAACTGACTAGAACCAATGCTGACAAAATTCACAATTGCAACAAGTCATTTGAATATGAAAGTGGGAAGAAAACTGTTTTTCCAATATAACACATATGCTAATATAGTGATCCAGTCATCTTTATCATTTGCAACTGTATAATGTAGTTAAAATATTATGACAAAAGTTAAAATGCACAGTATTTTTCATCAGTTCCTTGCACCAACTAAAGATGGAAGCATAGATTAATATTTCATTAATGGTCCCATATTATACTTTACCTGGCTTTCAAAAATTTAAAAATGACATAAACTGTAGTATACTCAGTTTCCAGACTGTCTAGCTGTCATTTTAAGAGGTGTGCACTTGATTAATCAGTAGATAAAAGGTTTTGAAATAGCAGGGATATCAGGAAGTTCTGCTTTTTTGTTTTATTTATTTTTTCCCCCTTTTTTAAATAGGCAGAATTTGCTTCTCCAAATTGGGTTACTAAACTCCAAGATCTATTCAGCCCATGTATCAATCTCCACCTGGGTTCAGCCCTGCCCTTCTTAGAAGAAATTAAGATCAGAAAGAAACATCAATTGTTTTTGTCACCGCGGCACAGTTGCCTGATTTATATAGTATGAGTCAAGTTCAAAAGTAGATAAAAACCTCAGCTGAAATTCACAAGATCTTTGTTATTTTTATGGAGTATTAAATTTCTCTCCTTAACTGATTCTCAACCCTTGTTTAAAAAGAGTAAACCTATGTAAAATGCCCTTGGTATGATATATTATAATCTCTGTCTTTGAAGGTTCTAACTTTTGAGTGTAACTTTTTCATCAAACTTGTGCATATAGAGATGTCAATGACGTATATACACTAAAAAGAACTTCCATTCTTCCTGAGTCTGTTAAATAATTTTTTGTTTGTTTTTAAACTAATTTGAGAAGCATATTAAAATTTTACAAAACACAGTCATTTAAAATGCAAAATGGTATTATGAGTATCTTCAAACTTGTTTACTGAACAAAGACATTACATTCCAAGACATGTACTTATTTTAGATTTTTGGATAAAATTGGATTGGCACAACAAACACTACTCTTTGAAAAAATGCAACAACAAAAAACTTAAAAAAAACTGTTTATTAACATTATTATAACATTATTATTATTATAACATTATTTTAAAGTCCCTACCTCAGACTTTGCCACAAAAAAAGTTCAAGATATCATAAATATATACATTAGCTATCATTCCTTAACAAATATCACATACCAAGTGTGACATCAGTCAAATAGGGTGTGTAAACACATAAAAGCTTGATGTTAACAGTTAAATTGATACTGCCCTCCCTAGATTTTGCAGGTAAGATAAAAAGTGTTTTTCTACTTCTTTATTAAATTTACAGCATAATCTTCAGGTTTATGTCCTCGGCTCAGGTGATATTGCCATTCCCTAATCAAAAATAGCCAGGGATTTATTTTTGCAGACAAGTTTCCATGCATTTTCCTGTTATTTGCAGTAAATAATTTGCTTAATGCAATTTACTACTGTAAACCAGGGGGGAAAACACTTTACCCAATTTAGCATAAAAAAATTAATACTAATTTGATTAGTTTATCTGATTTACAAGGAAACTGATATGTGCTGTATGTGGTTTAACTTATGCATGTTCAAGTTGTTTCTTAAAATGTTATGAGTTATCATTTTGTATTCATTAAAAAAAATGTGATAATCCATCATTAACATGTTTTTACCTCCCTTTAAGAGATGCTTATCTACTCCCACACATTTAAAAATGTTTATTAATTAGATGTACAATCTGACTTTAAGAGTGTACTCCTAGTTGTAAAACACACAAACTTTACATTAAACAATATACAGTTTATTTTTCCTTTTCTATCATTTTTTCTTTCAAATCCCTCTTAATTCCCCAAAGGTAGCCGTTTCTTTTGATTGAAGATCTACTTCAGGAGCAGAATTCTCTAAGGGTGAGCTATTCAGTCAAAGTTTTCATCATACTTTTGTTTCTTTTATGCTTTGGGATTGGGAATAAAAGAGAGTTTATTTTGGTTCAAATATAGAGCTGAAGAATCATGCACATGCCTTTCTGGGAATATGTAACAGAGGTTCCATGTTTAGTACCATTCAGGTGTAAACTGATCTGAAGATGATCTAAATAAACATTGTCTTTCATGCTGGTATAAACTTCACTGCATCAGTGTAGCTTCTGAATCTTTTTTTTTCTTTTTTTTTGGATTTGATCAATGTGCAGAACTGCAATATTTTTTTAAGGTGGTGGATATACACATTCACAGTGGCCATGTTATAATTTGGGCAATGGCAAGATGATTAGACTGAAAACTTACAAGAGAACACATGATAAAGACAGGTTAGGAAGTTAATCACAAGGAAAAAAGATCAACTGGCAAAAATTGTTTGCACTAATATTGATATATATACCAGGTGAGAAGTGATTGGTAAGGAGCAGGTGTGTTGGTGAGAGAAGAAAAGGGAGCTCGACTTGAAATAGCTAACAACAAATGTAGAACTTTCAAAATAAAACAGGATATTAACAAAAAGCAGAGCAAAGTGATATGTGCCTTTAAACCTAAATCTGTGATTTCTTTAACACTACATTTGATTTTCCTGATTCCAAATAACTTACATAAAAACAAAAGAAAAAAAAGCAAACAAAAGAAAATACACAGGACTCATAAATTCTTCCAATAATATTGTTTTTGAGACTATATGCGAGATTAACCTGTCTCCACTGATTTCGGTCAGAGGAGAGCTGAAATAGGATCCAGCAGGCCCCTGTGGCTATTAACAGGAATAGAAAATGGAAGGATAGATAAAGATGATTAAAAAATATGACTTTTGGGATAAAAAAGTGCAATCCCAATTTTAATACTTCATTTTGGGGAGTGGGGAGTGTTTCCCTAGTGGTTACAGAGGAGTGTTTGGGTGTGGAGGACCCAGGTTCAATCCCCTGGGTTAACAAAGGCAACCCCCTGAACAAGGCCCTTAACCTCCAACTGCTCCCCGGACGCTTCAGCAGCCCACTGCTCCTACTATAACTAGTGATGGGTTAAAAGCAGAGGACAAGTTTCAGTGCATTTCGTAAGATATGTACTGACAATAACATGGATTATCCTTATCCTTTTGTTTTCAGCATAGGGATGAACCCAGGCTTTTCAACTGTAACAGGTAAGTGGGGTCTATATTTTTAGAAATGTGAAAGGTCGTGTCATATGTACCGTCTTTCCAACAGGTTTTCTTGTTATATCAGATACAAATGATGCTGCCAGTGTTGGTTGGATGCTTTAAGGGTGCCGCTGTATTGTACAGCTTGCGGTGAGATTGCACACATTTCTCCCACTCAGCTGTGTGCTTCCATTTAAGATGCTGGAATAAATTAGTCGTGTAGCCACCTTTAGTTGCCAAATACTGACAAACTTTACACGGACAGCAGCTAGCATGTCACACACTTCTCCCACTCAGCTCTGTGCCTCAATTTAAGTCGCTGGAACAAATTAGCCATGCTGCTGCATTTGGCTGTCAGGAACTATAGATAAATTACACCAGACAGCAAATTGCACAACACTGGTTGTTGTAAACCCAAATCCCAACAAGGCAACTGAAGGAACTGTCTTTTTTGGGAACACCTTTTGGTAATACTTCACTTTTAATGACAGGATGTGCCTGTCCAGCTTTTTCAGTTACAATTGCTTTATCAAATCCCAGGCTTTGCATACTGGCTGATTCCTGATACTGATCTGATACTACTGATGTGTGATGTATAATTAATTATTTATTCTTAAAATATGGTGGCGAGGATTTGTGTTTATTATTGTGACTTAAATAAAGATCAGATCAAATTTGATGTGAAATTAATCCAGAAAACCCATTACATATCAGGCTTGTAGATCTGTCACATTATCCAATACTGGATCCAGCTATTTGAACAATATTGGACCAATGTCTGATGTTAATACCAGCACTGGTACAGTACATCTCTGCTTTAAACAGGACACACCACTAATATGTGATTTGGTTCTTGAAAGAACTCTGAAGTGAGGCATTAGCAAAGTATAAATGCTGCTGAAACCTGTGCCATATCATAGCTGTGCAGATTAAAATTATGCAACTTTGATATCTTAAACATTGCTATTAACTGTTCATTCAAAATTTTCACAGTTTTTTGTCCACCCCAAACAAAACAAACAAACAAAAAAATCCATTAAAACAATATCAACAGTGAAATCCATCACAGTATTTTCTTGGTTAAACTAGCTGCATCTCCAAGTATCTAAAAGTAAAAGCAAAAAGAGCCATTGTAAAGTGACATTGCTCAGTCAAAGAACAAAAATACCCATTTGGCAATAGCATCAGCAAATGAGCCTCTCTTGTATGCATGGTACATGTATTGATTATCTGTGTTCATTAGGTAGGGAGCCAAAACAATATGTATGTGTGTGTGTGTGTGTTATATGATGAAGATGAGCTGCACATAGCTTCCAAGCAAAGTAAGATGTTTAAATTTGGAGAGTTAAAAACTTCCAATGATGTATGAAAAACTTCCAATGAAAACTAAGAAAAATGAAGACAAGCTGCCACCCAGCAACATAAAACTGTCTAATTTATATGTATTCATTTATTTATTTTTGTTCAATACCAAGTTTAACAATATTTGTTAATAAAACCACATTACCCAACAAATGCAATTATGTAATGCTGAAGTTGCATATTTTCTTCTTGTTAACAATGGGAATGGTGATGGATTGCAAATGGATACACTGTGAATTACTGCCACGAATAAACTGTGGAGAAATATCAAATGATAGATAAGAGACAATTACAAAAGGCAGGCTTGCTTTAACTTTAAACGTCTTTGAAAGTACATTCACACTAAACTCAAACAAGAGTTTGCCAGAGACTGATGGTCAAACACAGAGAAACACAAATCAAAACAATGATTAACAAAAATGAACCAAAAATCTAGTTTCTATGTGACATTTAAGGTATTTTTCTGCCTCCAGCCCTCTATGAAGTAAGGTTAATCTCTTTATGATACCTTGCTAATAAATCTCTTCCCTCCTCAGATTGCTCACAAAGGCTATCATTTCTGCTGCTTGTGTCAAAGCTGTGGAAATGCAACCAAGTATGACAAACACTGATTATCTATAAATGCATAAAACTAGAACAAACACTGCTAAATCATGTGATTCAGAGATCGGGGGTATGTAGTGTTTCTCTGTATCTGTCAGTGTTTATTATTTCCAAAGAATTACAAAGCCCTTCTTCACCTTATAAACTGAATTATTCACAATCCAATACAGAGCAATCAGCAGTCCTATAACTAACCATTACCATGATTTTCCAGTAAACAGTCTGTGTAGTATATACTGAAAGCAAAAGTAACTGAACTAAATTCACATGCTGACAAAAAAAGGCATTCTTTTGTCAATGTTAAATGTAATAAAATTGACTTGATATTCAGGTGAAGAATAAGTGAATACTAAACTGTCAGTGTGAAGTGAATGAGTGAAGAGAAGTGGCCTTAGCTAATTGATAAATCTGACCTGATGAATGGCTGCATATTAGAGCAGATGAGTAAACGGAGAAATGATTAAACACAGCAGCCAAGAAGGAGCCGCTTGGTTGATATCAATTAAAGAAATGAGAGAGAATGCACAAGTTACTGTTCATAACCATCGCTGGGTATTTCATCATAGATGGTAACATGAGTGCAAGGCAATCTTAATGATGTATTAGATTCCACAGCTGCTCAATGATAGATGTGGGTGCATTCAAGTGGCCTAAACTGGAGTCTTCAGTATATATATATTTTATGCTGCTCAAAATTTATTTCCCAGCAATTAAGAAAACGCAATGATGGGGGTTCCAAAAGTGGAGGAGGCTTCAAAGACTCCATCACTGTTAAAAGTGGTACAATGATGACGTACCCTATTTCTGAGTAATTGCCTGAGAAATATTGACCACTTTCTGGTCTAATAATCGATCACATAATTCTGCCACTGAAAGGAAATGTAACAAGACAGTAAACATCATTCTATCACAAATAAGTCATGAGCAGTCTGATTAGTAAGTGGCTGGAATTTCTTGTGCATCAATGCTGATAGTATATCTAAATACCTCCCATGCCTCCCACCTGCTGAGTGACTGTCAAAAACAACTGTGGAACCCTTGCTTAGGATCAATACAGATACCTCCTTTAATAGTTTTATACACTGAGCCTTTGTTGGAGGAGAGTGAACAAGACATGAAAAACAACAATCCCATCACATCTCCCACCTCAATATCCACACCATTCAAGGGCTCTATTCTGCCAGGCTGTTTAAATTACTTAAGCTTAACTGTTCACTACCTCGAAGTCCCATGCTTTTTCATCCAAACTGGTTTTAGCGAATAAATGCATATATGCAATTAGATTTACAAGAAAAGGATATGGAAGTCACAGTTTTCTTTCTAGTACTACAAAGCTTTATTATTTGTGATGTTTGCTAAATCAATAAAGAAAAAAAAGATACTTACTTGAACATAAAGCGAACACATGCAGTCAAATAGATACACAGAAGAACATCCATACCACATGCAATCACAAGGACAATGAGACCCAACTCTGAGGATAATATATGCCCTCATCCCCACAAAACAGGAAGTGAATTGAGCAGACAAATGTGAGAATGAAGGACAAAAAGACAAAGCACAATAACATGCAAAATAGGCTAATCCTGATAAGAGATAAAAGCCAGGGGCAAAGGATTAAAAACTTGGTGGGGATGATGAGGTAGAGCAAGAGGGAGAAATACGACATAAACAAAGGTGTCAGACAATAACAAATGTTTTTAATGTTCAATTAAGATTTTAAAATAAAAGCTGATTCAATGACAACTGCCATTTCAGATAAAAATCTATAGAGCCTTGTAAAAACTAGAGAGCGATTTCCGATCTTTGAATGGAAAATAACATGGACTGTTTACCAGTGCAGGGACACATACAGTATGTACACCAAGATTGATTATGAAAATCTGGAGGATTTTCTTAAAAATGCTTTGGTTGCTTTGTCTACCCTATGCTTTACCTTTATGCAGCAACTGATGGTTTTGTTAAAAACACTTGATGCTTATATAAATATAAATCCCCAACCTACAATATACTGCAGATATTATTTTTTTTTTCCATAACAAGACTCCACAATGTGAGAAACACTACATGAAGTTAATATCTGCAGCAGCTCTCAGTGATAAAAGAGGGCACATTTTCAAATAGGGACTTAAAGCCTTACTTAACAAAAAGATGGCTGATGGAAGTTATTTCAGGCTAGAATTAATTACATCAAAGTCTACTATTCAGAAGCCTAAGCAGATGACATTTACAAGAGGCAAATTGAGGCTTTTAATTAAACACTTTAATGAAGTGGGTGAAATAGTGTTCCAAACTGGTACCACACATTAACAATGGAATAACAACATTAGCAACCTTTCGGAGAAGTGAAATGAAAGGAAGTTGTAGTGATGAAGTGTTAAACTTCATGGCATTAACCTGAAAATTCTTCTTTCACATCAAAAGGAGAAGAGATAGGACTTTCAGTTCATAGTACTCTTTGGAAAAATGAGGTCACCTGCTAAAAAATGCATGGCACTAGAGAAGGAAGAGCTGTGCATGAGTAACAGTGCAGCTCATGCACCATGTGGCTTTCCTTGTGTTATTCTGACAACGCAATGACACATCTCTATCAAGTTACAGCAAGATGATTCTTTGCATTATACATCACTGTGTCACTAACCAGCTCAGCTTGGAATAATGGGCAGCAACATTAAAGCTTTTGTTTTTAAAAGGTCAATAGATTTGCAACTCAGTGATGCCACTGAGTCTGCAAAAACAATAGCAAAATAATAATAATAATAGTAATAAAGCAAATAATGTATACTTAGGCCAAAAGAGAGATGAATGTTAACAATGAAAAGCCTCAACACCCCAAAAGGAAAAATAATAAAAGACCCTAGATCAAAAAGAACAAAAAAACAAAAACACTAGTAATAAACTGGCAATACACAATTTTATCTCAATAATAGACCTTACATTATTTTGCTTTTTTTCCCACTTTTCCCTTATCAGGCATCAAGAAATGATGAAAATGATGAAATGGATTTGCTATTGACACTATGTACTTTTTCTAAAACATTTTTGTGGATGGAGTGTATCAAAAATTCTTGTGGCTTTGTAACATACAACTAATAGAAACAGATTCAAGCACTGTATATTCTATTATTTACAGTCAAAAGAAGTCATTTCCTGTCTGAAAGTCATGCATTGCTTTTTCCAGGTTAGGAAAGGGTTGATGTCGAAATCATAGAAGTAAGAGAATATCCGGTACTTGTTCACAAGTGGAGGAAAGACAGAAAACAAACAGAGTTGATTGGTGCACTGAAGCACTAACAGCAGGTATGTGAAGTGTTGGTATGATGCATCACATCAACCAGTAAATAAGGGCAGTCTACATTTGATTCTTTATGAGCACTGACTACCTGTGGGTAGTGGCCAAAAAAATGAGATTGTAAATATAAGTGACATGAAGGTGTCATAAAATGGGTGGCTAGGCTCACCCTGAGGGACATGGTGAAGCACTCCCCTGTAAAGGTTTATAGAGGAGCTGCAAGGTGTATGAGTCAGGTTAGGTGTTTGTCAAATCTGTTCCAGATGCCTTCCAGATTCATCACAGCGCTAGGCGGCTGGAGAGCTGGAGGATGTGGTAGAGCAGAAGAAAATCTTGGGACTGATGCTCAACAGCAGCAGCAGCAACCCAGCAGAAAATGGATGGTATGGATGGATAGTGTTATATTTTGAGTTTGGATATTTGCACAAGTCAGAATCACTGTAAGCGAACTGTCCCTCAGACAGGGGTTCATGAGAAGCAATGTTTTTCTGTTTATGATCCAGTGAGCAGCAGACGTCATGTCTGACCATGCACTTTTTTTCATCCACTTGTGTGAATGGTTGAGATTGGGTAGGGCTTCTAGCTGCAGTCCTCGTGTGTTAGTGTGCATCTGTGGTGTGAACATATTGTTTTCCACCATTTATCTGGGGACCAAAACAACAATAACTTGTCCTGAACAAAGACTATAACTGAGTCTTGCAACCAAGTCATCAAGATAAAAAGCAAGGGAAAACAGGGACAGGATAAAGATTCCAAAACTGTCTCTTACAGTCTTGTGGAAAAGAAACCCTGGAGGTGACCCATGTGGCAATGACAGCCATCCATATGAACAAAAGAAGAAATTAATTAAATTTTAGGATATTTTGAAACACCGGTTGTACCCAGATCCTAGTGTATAACACCTCTATCCCCCACAACTCTGAAAAACATAGCACTGGTATAGAATTTTTTTTTTTTAAAGTGTTGTTCAGTTTTAAATATTTGCATAATACAAAGTAAGTATATGGGTTGCCAAGTCTGTTAGCACAAACACTCCAATCCATGACTTAAAAGTAAGAGTTTTCTTACAAATGCAAGTAATGTAGATCATAGACAAGTCAAAAACTTTGAACTATCATTGTTAAGAATTCAAGTAAAAAGTAATAAAATACAGATGGAAGGATTATTTTTCATATATATGCACAATATTACTTTAAACAGGTTTAACATAAAACATAGACTTAGTCACAGTGCATCACTGTTACACAGAGCACAAAATCTCATGTATACTCTAAAAATCATCAGAAGGGTGCACTAGAATAGTCGTGTCAAATGTGGATTTTCACTGTGCTTGCAAGTCATGTGTGTGACAGAGAACTGATGCACCGAAATTAGTCAATAATTAAGTGTCGGAAGCATTTACCTGGTTAGAGACAGTGGCAGCTCATTTCTAGGCCAGACAATAACTACAATCTGTCTGCTTACCAGGGCATGGATGGGATGAAAAGAAAAAAAAAAAAAAATGACGAGCTGATCTGTTTCATTC
>JAOWBL010000633.1:0-17142 GCA_028564865.1 Zenarchopterus dispar | reverse complement strand
AGTTAGTTAGTTAGTTAGTTAGTTAGTTAGTTAGTTAGTTAGTTAGTTAGTTAGTTAGTTAGTTAGTTAGTTAGTTCAGATTATCAGACTGAGAGGTCAGAGGGCAAGAATTGGTTTAGTAAGTGAGCAAAGATGCTTCAATGGGTTAGGACCAAAATGTGCCAGTCTGGCAAATTAAAATAAATGTATTTTTTTCCAACAAAAAAAAAAAAAAAAAAAACAAAAGCAAAAGCAAAAGCAAGGCAACAGTAGCGTTGAATGCTATTCACTAAACTCAGCAGAAGATCAAGAAGTTTTTCAGCAACTAAAATAGGGAGCATCAAATGGATAAATGTATATCAAAATATGAAAGTATATACTAAAAAAGAATTATATAAAAAAAGTGTATGTGTGTGTGTGTATAGTACATGTGTTTGTATATATATATATATATATATATATATATGCACCTACAAACACATATGTGTGTACACATAGGTGACCCCCCACTCCGCACAGAATGTACTACAAAAGCAAATCCATCCGATAACTGTGTTATCCCCTTTATATCATCGGTTATGGGAGATTATGAGACATACTTTGGTAATTCAATTCAGTCATAATTCATCAGAGAAAAAGAGAATAGGGATTTTTGGGGGACGAAATTTGTCCATCTTTGTATGGGGATCCTGCTGTTACCAAATTTTCTTTTTTTTGATTCAAAAGTGGTGTGACTTTGATTAGAAACAAAGAATCCAAACCTCTTTGCATCATAGCATCTTCTTAAGGTTAAGGGTAAAAGAAGCCTCTTGAAAAGTTTATTGAAAGTCAGAAGTTTACATACACTTGGTTATTATTTGGTAGATTTGTCTTTAAATGGTTTTACTTGGTTCACTGTTTTGGGTGGCCCTTCACAAGCTCCTCATAATATTTTGCTGGATTTCTAGCCCATTCCTTTTTTGAGAACTGGTAGAGCTGAATCAAGTCTGCAGACCTTTCTTTTTCCATTGCTCCCTGCAAATGCTGGACTTTGTGATGGCCTCCCTAATACCTTCACTTTGTTGTCTTTAAACCACTTTGCAACTAATCTGGAGGAATCATGGGGTCATTGCTGACTGGGAAGACCCATCCATAGCTAAGCATTAACTTTTTGGCTCATGTCTTGAGATACTGCTTCAATATAGCCACATAACCTTCTTTCTTCATCATGGTCTCTACTTGTGAAGTGCAATTATCCACTCACATCAGACCACAGGCCACGTCTCCAAAAATTATCTCTGTTTCTGTGTGCAGCTGCAAACTGTAATTTGGCTTTTTATGATCGTTTTGGGTCAGTGGCTTTGTAAGAGAGCAATGCTGCAAAGAAAAAAGACAAAGAAAAAGAAAAAAAGCATGAATTAATGTGTCTGTCATGCATAGTTTACCAAGCCAACTTCAAAATGTGACAGGATATATTTTCATGCCAATATAACACAAAATGAATGGTGCCATAAAAATGTGGTGGTGCCTGTGCCCTACTCCATGCTGGCATCTTGAACAAAGGTTTGGGCTCACAGACACCCCTCTGCATTGTTTATTAGAATTACACATGCAAAGTTCATTGGTCATAAGGAGCAAAACAGTGCTCATCTCTGCCTCACCAAGTGATGCACAAGTGTCAAGCTTGCTGTTCAAAAATCCCTCGGGCTCAGAGGACTGAAGATGTTGCTCATCACTGCCAATATGTCAAAGCAGGTATTGTCTGTGGGGGGTGATGATAGTGCTGTGATGGACCACATATCTTATTGTCTGGATCACATCATGGTTTTTAAAGCACAGATCGGGATTGGGATCAAAGAAACTTAGATAGAAAAGGAAGGGCAACTTTTACAGTGCCTTCCATTTTCATTTTTTTAATTATTATTGTTAAAAGAACACTTAAAGCAAGGAACAACACTTAACAGGTCAAATATTTGAAAAATCTTAAAACTTTGCTCTTTTAAAAGTGCAGAGGACACATCAGGATAACTGCTTCAATTAGGCCACTCTTTTACAAAGTCTTTTCTTAAAGTCTTCTCAAAAATTTGAATCATTATTTCATGAAAAAATGTCAACTTAAATGGGTGCAATAAAAGAGTTACTTAATACTTATGGAACATGTCTTTATAGCTATGGCTTTTCTTAAATTAAATTAAATATCTAAAGTAAAAAAAAAACAACCTATAAGTTAGTCTCTTAGGTTTTCAGAGGCAGCGGCAAATGTGTCACTATGCTCAACATATAGATGAGAACCAGTTATACGTTACATCCCTCTCCTTGGGATGATCTTTTGAATGAAAAAAGGGGCTGTAAAACCATGGACAGCAAGTTGGAAACACAATCAGCATCATGCCTAGAAGATGAAGTCATGTTTTTCTCAGGGTAAGATAAAAAAAAAAAAGAAAAGAAAAAAATGCCAGTTTGCATTTTTGTTTACTCCCTCAAAGAGAGGACAATAAAAGATGAGTGATGTGCCTTCAGAAAATCCGCAGAGAGGATGCTGAGAAATGTAGGACTTGACCAGCCTTTATTTACACATTTGTTTTAATTCCTTCAACACAAGTAAGTCAAAAATACAAGCGGTTCTGTTGGTAAAAGTGTAAGTAATCAAATAAATCAATTGAAAGGACAGTGCTTCCAATAAATTAACTGGAGACATATTTATAAATGTCAGGATAAGACATATCTGACTTGGTGTAATAATTCATCTAATTTTGATGGAGGCAGACCAAATGGATATTCCTCCATCCCAAAATAATTTTCCATAGAACACTGGCTATCATGGAGGGTAACAACATTATACAATTGTTTTTCTGACAGGCAATATGATTGGAGAACCAAATAGCTACAAAGAAACACTACAGTCTTATTTAACACTTTCATATGAGTAAACACCTCAAAAGTTGTAGTCACCTCAAGTACAAATTCATTGGGTTGTTTTCACCTGAAAAGGGGCAAAGGCATTGTACAAAGGGAAAGTACCCAGATTTTTTGTTCTCACCTGTTACCATGTTTATGTAGCTTCCTTTTGAGGGATTACTAGTGCCATGACTGTTTTGTCCACAATTGTTAAAGGCCTTTATGATAGGATGTGCTTTGTGCTCACCGCAGGGGTTGGGCATCATACAAGAGAAAAGGTACCAGACATGCAATTAGCATCCATCTCAGATACGAAAAAGCTTTTCAGGAAGTGGTCAGCAGATATTAACTATCATGAGTTCATCCTACATATTTCTATCTGTAAGCTCTGGCTTGGGACATATTAGTGAGGATTCTTCTGTAAGGATACTTTGCTGGGAATGTGAAAAAAAAATAAGAAGAAGAAAAAGAAAAAAAGAAATGAATGGATTCTCGACACATCACATCTAACCTCACACAGCAAGATTGTGGTAATGATTGATGGGTGGTGCTTCAAAGTGCCTTTGTCATGCCCTAAAAAACTAATCAAATTTTTTCCTGTTCACTACACAAATAAACCACACATTTGGACACATTTGTCTGGCCCCCTTTGTACGATTTTTCAGATTAGCATTAGCTGTGAAGCTACAATGGATTGGCTGAAGATCGCAGTGAAGCATCAAAAGTTGAATATTTCTCTATTTTGAATAAAAGCAATGTTCCCTACATGACACAGGCCCACAATTCAGTGCGGCAACACTTAACAGATGGCAATGCCCAGTGTGTACTGGTAAGCTCACTGTTATAGGCAGTTCATAAATTGTACCCTACATGACTCCAATGTGGTTTGTGGGTAATCTGTGATCCATTACAGCCCTAATGATGAGATCAAAGCCTAGAAAACAAACTAAAAGTATTTGTTAGTATAATGGTAATGGCATGTATGTATTCATCATAGTATAAGCTATTAATTAGAATCCTGTTTAAGTCACCGCCCTGTTTACTAAAACAAAGTATCTGAAATGTCCAAAAATAAATACTGGTATTATTTTGTCACAGGGAGAGAATTCCAATACTCTCCTTGAGTAGTAGACCTAAATAATCATCTTCATGATTCAGAATTCTGTGTCTTCTTTAAAAATCAGGTCCCTACAGAATATACTTACACCACTTGGTGCCTAAGTATATATTTTTACATAAATGTATCTTGTCAAACAAATACTGGTACAGACACTGATGTCAGAGAGACATTTTCTAAATAAATCAGCAGAATAAATGCAGGCAGCTTGAAATACATGAACTAGTAAAGCATTACAAATCCTCGCCATTTTCCCACACTGTGCAATCTTGCTTCTAAAGAAAAATTAAATGTCTGCTCTGAGACTGTATTTATGGTGTCAGGATTTGCTTAGAAATAAATTACAAGATGAATCACTAGAGCTGGAGCCTTGCACACAAGCACTACTCTTGAATGCATAAATCTAGTAGCAGTAATGTTCGCTTATGACACACTTGTATTATGATGCTAGAGGCAGGCCCTGAGCCAATGAATACTGATATTCCAAAGTACATTTAGAACACAAAAATAGCCATGAGCTAAAATTTAAGAGCAAAAAAGTGTAACCTGTTTAAGTTGCAGTACATCTCTCAATAGAGATGAAGAAACAACAGCCCAGTTCTGCTAATATCAAGCATCTGAATTGTCTTCTCCTCAACCTTTCCAAATCTCACAGCCACACCCTGCATACTGTTGATAATCAAATCGTTTCACTGCTCAAAGTTTCAAAACAGCTTGATGCTGCTAGCATTTGGTGACATTTTGAGAAGATCAGGGTCTCCTATGTGTTGTGCATATCAAAGTCATCAACAATTAACTCACAAAACACTGAGGTTGTTTGTACTATTTCCTGGCATGTCTGACCAGCACAACTCAGCCAGTGTGTTCACTCTGTGATTAGATATGACTATATTCAACAGGCCCGAATGTCACATAAGATTTTCATTCTGCATTTCATCCAATGACACTGACACCCTCATATTTCATGGTAGAGTCAAATGCCCTTGGAGCCATGTGAAAGAAGGCAGATTTTTCTTGTTTTTAACTCTCATTACTGTTCACAGAGCAAAAAGTCCACTGATGTCTTTTGTTTGCCCTGAAATCAAAACTAGAAATAAGAAATGTGTTGAATATTCATCATACCTGAGCTAATTCTTGACAACTGGCTGGACGCTAATATAAGCAGTAAACCAAAAAGGGCATGTATCTCTTGCCTGCTATAGAATCATGCATCCATCTACCTGATGAATGCGTTTAAAGGCACATTATGTCAACATACAACTCCATATGCAATGGGGACACCATATCGTGAAAAAGTTCATATCTCAGCTCCAATCATAAGACACACAACAAAGGGCACAGGGTTGTCCCCTACCCTTCACTTCTTCCCACTCCCTTCTCTCATCCCTCTAAGTGCCACTTACTTACACATATTCTGTGTTTGGAACAGCAAATGCTGTCACAGTGTGTTTTTTAACACTTAAAATTGTTTAGTTTATGTTTTAAGTTTAATTCATACATTTGGTAGTGTTAAGCCCTTTCTCCTCCAATATGCTGGTAACTGTCAGGTTTTTGTTGCAAATCAGATAGTGTATGGGATTAAAGTTGGGGTTTTTTTGTTTGTTTGTTTGTTTTCTTGTACTTGACAATTTCTTTCTACTCTGCCTTAAAAAAACATAAACAATAGCTTAAGCACATTTTAGAATGGATGAAATGGGTCACACGAATGGCTTATTGTTTTGACAACAGTAACAGCATGCTCACACAACGTGTGAGTGGTGTCTCTGACATGCCTTCATCATACCATAAAACAACCATGAAGTTTCATCGTACACACTACACAAATAAATCACATACTTTGAACCTTGCACGTACAACTTCATTCACTAGCAGTAGCTAAGTAGTGCAATCAAATAATTGTCAAAAGTTGAAAATTCACTTTTGACAGAATCAATGTTCCCTTCGCAACACACTGAACCCCCAATTCAATTCAACAACACCTGACATAACTCCATTTAAAGTGAAAGCACAGCGCTGCTCAGGATGCTTTCATCATATATGTGCAAGTGCACGCTAATTTAATAAATGATGTAACAAAAAGATTGTCTGATTTTTATTATGTTAATAATTATGCTACTAATTTATTGATTTATTCATGTACTTTTTATTATGTTTAGGTATGTTTATTCTATTTATTTATTTATTATGCGTAGCTAAATACTATCACAGATGAACAGCATTTAATAAAAATTAAGCTAAAAAAGAAAAAAAGAGATACTATGTACTACATGTCTGAACAGAATGTAGATCCTCCTTTAATAGAAGTAACTTCAAGCAGTTTTCTGCACATCATTATGGAAGAATTTTCACCTAATCCTTTTTAAAATATCTATACAATAAATTGTTTCAGTTCAATGAGATTTGTGGGTACCTGCTTATGCACACCTCACAAAGCCCTGCCACAACATTTCAATTGGGCTGACATCTGAACTTTTCAAAAACATTGATTCTTTTATTTTTCAGCCCATTCGTATGCTGATTTGCTGTTGCCCTTCTGACTGTTCTGTATCATGACACAGGTTCAGCCTGTGTTTAGCTGTTGGACAGATCTCCCTCGCATTTGTCTCTAAAAAACCTCTAGCATACAGTCTGTAGTAAACAGAAATATTCATATTAGACTCCATGACTGGCAGTTGACCAGGTCCCATGGCAGCAAGATAAGCCCAAATCATAACACCATGCTTGATAATGGGTATAAGGTGTTTTGCTGAAATGCTGTGTTTGGGTTTGTCAAACGTGGGACAGGGCATTAAGGCCAAACAATTCCACTCTGGTCTCATCTGTCCGTAGGACATTATTCTAGAAGTTTTCTGGTTTGTTCAAATGCTGTTTTGCTAACTTCAGTCATGCTTCCGTGTTCTTTTTAGACAGAGGAGGCTTTCTCCTGACAACCCTTCAGAACAAACTACCCTTGTTCAGTCTTCTTATAATTGTGCCGACAGAGACTGCAATATTTAACATGTTCAGTGAGGCCTGTCAGGTGTGAGATGTAGGTCTTTTTCCCTCTCTTTTTTTTTTTTTTTTTGATTGTCCAAGCATTGCACAATCTGACCTCTGGGAACTAAACTAAATTTGCTGGGACATCTACTGCTGTTAAAATTGGCAACTGTCTTGTATCCTTTCAATTGCAAATAACTTTTCTCAATATTAAACTTTAAACTTCAAATTGTTTAGAAAAAGATCTATAACCCTTTCCATATTGATGTGCAGTAATAATTGCTTCTCTTTGACTATTGATTATACCTTTGCCTCTTAGCATTGAGGTAACAGACTCTTAAATGCTCCAGCCAGCAAACCACCAAAGCATCTTTTTTTTTTTTTTATAGAAGTCTGCACACCCACTGATGATCAAGTCAACAAGGGCTGAAGATAGCAGAATTTGACTTTAACTTACCCTCATAAGGTAAGGTGCATGCAGTAAGAACTACTTTCTAATGCCTTCTTCATTTTTTTCTTGGCTCAATACTTATTAAAATAAATGACACTCTGAAAAAGGTTGTTTTCTTTTTTTTTTTTTTTTTAATCTCAGGTTGTATATACCTAATATTAAGACCCACTACAGTTAGATGGTTTTTATCATGTTTTTACACATGGACAGACAAAGACCAAAACATGGGACTAAAAGAGAGACCAAGAACCTTTGCATGTGAATGCAACTGGATGGCATTCCCTGCATCCCGTTTTCCCTATTTCATGGGACTGCTGCTTTGTTTTCCATCCAATTTTTAAGGACATTCATCTCCCCACTACTATTCTTTATTCAGCACGATTTTATGATATTGTGATTTTTGTGAAATATGTAAGGTGTCAAGCATTGTCTCAAAATGCTGACAACCCATTATACTTTCACCTACAAGTGAGGCAGGAAGGTTCGAACTGTCATTCTGTACACAATCTGTCAGATTCCCCTGAAAAGCTAAATGTGCCAGTCGTCTACAATTTAAGATTTCCCACCCTGTGTTATTACATATATTTATATATTCCACACAGATGCTTTAAAGACACTGCATGTAAGTTTCTGAGCTTGGCAGCAACACTAATGAAAGATGACCTTCAGCGTCAAGCCAATTTAAGACACACCCAACCCAAATCACATGAAAAGACATGAAAAGAGAAAGAAAATGAAAATCCTTTCTTGGAGAAAGTCAAAATTAGAATACAACAATAATAACAACACATAACAGTAATAAGGACTAATCTCTTATGGATACAAATGGCCAAAAAATAGCATAAATCAGAAGCAATAGTCTTGCCAACAGTCAAAAGACAGCACAGATTTATCTCCATATTCTGCTCCTCATTTAAAAAAGAGAGAGAGGACAGAAAACTGCTCAAAGCGAAAACTAGAGAGCCTTTTTAGTGATTTGAGCAGTGAGACAAGGACAGAGAAGAGAGACGGAGAAACTGGGAGTGCTTCTCAATACATAAGATGTCAAGAGTGCTCTCTCTCATTCACACAAGTGGATCTTCCTTTAGAAAGCCCATAAGAGGCATGTAAGCAATATGAAAGCCAAAAATCAAACCATCCAACGACCACAACTATGACATCCACATTACTAGGTAGTACAGTCCTGTGTGGGGAGACGTGCCATAAAATGTGTAAAATACACCCATGCTGATTGTTGCATTAATCAAAAATACATATTTTCTTTGGACCACCTCTCCTACTGTATTGCTACATCCAAAACAGAAATGAGGCGATGCACAGAGCTGCATACTGCAGCAAGCTCAGGCCTCTCCAAGCCACTTATCTGGCTTGATTGTGAAAACGTTTGCCTCTTCTTTAATCAATGGAAACTCAACTATCCTGATTCATGGGGCACTCTGAAGTACATAAATATCTTCTGACAAGCTTGACTCCATTCTCCTAGACTAGCTTCAGACCACCACATGCTCAAATTATTCTTGTCTTGTTTTGTTTGTTTTGCACTACCCTTGTCCTTTTTCTTTTACTAACCATCTCTCCCCTGCTCTTGGTTTCTATCTGTATATTTCCTGTGTGTAATTTGCTTCAGCTGTGGCTCTAATCAGTCATTTTTGAAGGGTACTTGCAACCGCAACATGACAGTCTTTCAGAGATGCCAAGGATACATTAAACAGTGTTCAGTGTTAAAAAAAAGAAAACTAAACTTCAGGAAAATAGCAAAAATGTGAACAGTAAGAACATGTTTTACATCTCTCCTTTTTCCAAGCTTGATAAGATGCCAGTTAGTGAAAACTATGTATACAACATCAGTTTGCACACAATCAGCACATCTTTCATTCTGTGCTTTTTTTCACTGGGAATATTTGGGAGAACAAGTTATGAAAAGCTACACAAATAAGATTAATTAGTCAGTGAAACAAAAATATGATTAGGCTCCAAGTCTTAGTGAGCCTTGATTACGTTCATCCCGACTATCAGAAGCAGCAGGATGTGCAAATCTGTTATATAAACTGCACTGCAGTGAGTGACTGCAAAGCCAGATGAATCTATGAATTTTACTTATCAATAGACCCAATTAAACATTTGTCACCACTGAGGACTTTCTTTGACTATGCAAGTCATTGTCAGTACAGAGTGTCTGACCAATCAATAAGTCCTTAATTACGTCTGGTGTACGTTCCAGAGGTATGATAAAACATTATGCCTACACTGTCTGTGTCATCCTTTGTGGAGGTAGAAAGTACTTTGGTCAGCAATACTGTTTAAAACTGATTTTGGGACTTAGCTAAAAGTGACAACATTTGCAATGTGACAAATAAGAAAGTGATGAGAAAAGAACTGGATTTCAATTTAAAACACTTTATCAGGCATATGCCTCTTTACACAAAATGCAACAACAGGTCAAAACTTTATATTTAAAGAATAGCAAAAAAAAAAGAGGATGCTAAAAAGCAAAACTCTATCTACATATTAGTGTTAATAAAAAATGCCAATAATAATCAGCATGCAGTTAGTATAAAAGCAGACAGTGAGAAAACAGTAATAATATTGAAGATCTGCACCAAACACTGCAGAGCCAAAGTCACTGTGCACTGTTTGTAAGCACAATGTTGAAAAAGGCTTTTACTGCTTACAGTGACTCTGTTGTGGAGGACCTGTTGGCTGAGAGATCTACTATATGTAAATCTGCAGGCCATTACTGAGTTGATCAGCACAGAGCTGGCAACAAAGTGAATTAAGCCTCATCTAAATGTAAATGAGGTTTTATACCTTTGGCAAACAGCTTATATAACCAGTGTCTATTTTAATAAACCAATTAGATTTTATTCTGTGCTATACAAACACAACAAAATAAAACCTTTGCTTTATGAAAATATATGTGGAAAGCAAATAGCCATAAGAGTCAGGCACAAAACCCAAAGTTATAAGTCTGTATAAATTTCTAATGAAAATGTCAGCTTGAAGTACCTTGTTTCAAAAATTCAATCCGGGAGGAGTAAAACAGGCATTGCCTGTCATGAAAGACCATTTAAATAGCTTTGAGAAATGTTCATGTGTTGCAGGAGCTTTTCTCCAATTCCCTCCCTGTCATGGGTGTCACATAAATATGTGAAAAAAACAAGCCCATGTTACAAGCCCTAATAACAGTCTTTAAAACTATACTATTATACTAGTTAGATTATCATACTTTTTGAACAAATTTTCTGACCTTCACTTTGACCTATGATACAACTGCACACTGAGATTCTTTTACAATTTAGGAGTGGCTATTTTCTCCAGTGAAGGATGTTTGTTGATGTCATATTTTTTCAATGAACTCCAATTAAATATCAGGTACCTCACCATAAATCTGTGTGTTGTGCAAAATGTTAACATTTAAAGCATAACATTTTTGCTGGGTAAAAGTTTATGAGTTGACACACAAAAGCACAGAGATATAAAACAGTGAAAGGGTATTAATTTGGCTCAACAGTGGTTAACAAACACCAACGTATGCTCATTTCTAACTTTAGTAATGCATGTATTGGAAAAAGATTGATATCAATTCCATAAATCATTCAGAAGATACATCCGGAGTCGGGAATACTCATATGTTAGCTGATCTCAGTATGGGAACTCAGCACCCATTAATCATTGTCTCTACTCTTCTGGCCATGTCATCTGGGAAAACAGCAAATTCATAATAGGGGCAATAACCACATGGATATCTCAGCACAATTCTCCAAATGTAACATATTTAGATTTTTGCATCCTGCTTCTACATCTGAGCACTGACCTTCACATGTTTCTTGTGTGTGTGTGCAAAACTGTGGATTAGTTTTACTTATTTGTTATGCACTTAAATGTCTATTGATCAGTTTTCATGTTGTTAATGAAAGAATAATAAGGCAACTAGATTACTGTAGGCAAACTTATCTTTTTTTGTATGGTAAATCAATTATAGGTTGTTAAAAATCAAGAGCATCAGAAATCACATTTGGAGATTTTATCCTTGAAAAGGAGAGACGTCACAAAGTAAACAGTGAAGTTAAAGCTCATTTCAATCTAAAGATGCTAAATTGAGTTTATCTGTGGAAATTTGAAATCTGAACCATGTCAATGCCATTGAAACCTAATCTCCACATGGAGTGAGCCACAGAGAGACCTGCTGATTCCCTGATTTACTCTGCTTTCTTGCATAGACGAGAGTCAAACCAACAAGCATTATCACTGCAGAAAACACATTTTACTTTTACTGTGATACCTTCCAGCTGTCAGAAAGCAAAGCATGCTAGCAAAAGGTTCAAGAGCATATTAGCCTCATCTTATTGTGCGTCTGCCTGCAGACATGAAAACTGGTCAATAACCCTTTCAGCTATGTCTTATACAGTTAATTTTCCATTTTTGGCTGCGTTAACACCACTCCAAAGTCATTAAGCCAGCAGTGATCATGTGTGTGTATATAAACTACTTTAATAAATGAAAATGTTGTGAAAGAAAAAAGGAGACAAAACAACACAAAAGAAATTATACAAAAATAAATATGCAATATTGAATTAAGTATATAACATCATAAACTGTTTTAATCTGTAAACAGTATATTAGCAGTTAATGTGTAGCTGCAGAAACACCAACAATGAACTTGGTTCATTCCTAGATATGCGTATACATAAATCAACATTAGAGTAGGTGTGTCTGTGAACATGCATTGTACCGTGTCAGAAATGGAAAAATGCCTACACAGAAAAAGTAAAACTGCTTTACAGCCCTTATTTATGTCTAATATTTGTTCTTAAAAGCTAATTTAAACAAATGGCAGAACAACGTTCATTTGTTGAGATGGTACATTCACAAAGGAACTGGATTAAGTCAGCAGTGACTGTTAATAGGGCCAGTTCTCATGTGAAACTCGCACAGTTGCTCCTTTATAAATGCTGTCATGCCACATGTCCATTTTCTCAAGCCCTGAAAACAAATGCATAACTAACCATTCTGAGGTGTGAAAAAAGCACAACTTATCACTCTCTGTGGTTAAAGCTGTGCTCTAAACTGTTACCTGCAGAGATATGTATGTAAAAGTTACTTCAGTAACATGATGTGGGTTCAGATAAAGCTAGATGTATAATGAAAATTAGTTCCACTGAATATCCACTGAAGTAGCTAATTCAAGACAATGTAAAATAAACAGGTTCAACTGAAAATTAATTGATGTGGTGTTTCAGTCATCTCATCTCTCAGCATTTTGTAAGAAGTTTCAGATTTAAGAAGGCACCAGTTTCCATAGATTTCATAATATACACACGTGTAAGTATGTGTCTTGAATTATTTGAATTATTCAATGATAGCTAAATAAAGAGATTCTGTATTGTCATTGTGGATTACTATACAATGACATTTTTTCTCAAAGAAATCATTTGCATAGCAGCAAAAAAAATATCACATACATAAGGTGGGGAAAATGCAAGAAAATAAGAAAATTGTTATAAATTATCCTTTTTTCTGGGAGAAGACACAAACACACACAAACACACACATACACCTTTAATCATACATTAATCATATAGGTGTACCCTCTGTGTTTTTCAGAACATTTTAAAACTACACTGTATTAAATTGGGCCCACTTACACCCACATCAAATTTCACATCCCACCAACATGCTCCAAAGAAGTCAACCTAAGTGACACACTGAGGGTGACATATTACACAGTGCTTCGTCCATTATGGTGTTTTTCAGTTTTGTTACTCACCACTCTCAAAACAAGCATCAAAAACCAGATGTCCTTTTCGTGGAGCTCCTGAGTATCCTGGTGGATTCACCATCAGCTTCCCGACATTGCCCACCAAAACGTCCTCTCCTACAATTTCATTACCTCAAGAACAAGTGGAAAATGTGGAATGACAATGAATATTACTTTCAAGTATCACAGAAAGTCATATATAAAAGGTTTTGTTTATATACACTTGTACAGTTTGTATTTATAACTCTAAATCTTTAAATTCTTTTTTAATGTTTCTTAGAAAATATGATGTATTCTTTAAACTAAAGAAAACAGTTTTTTAACTTTTTTCTTTATTTTAGTAAATATATTAAGCTTTTTGTGATGATTCAACAAGGTTTCAATTTTTTGTCATAATTTGAACTCGCTTGAATAATGAAAAGTGCCTTTGCAAACCTTTAGTCTTCTACATGCTAATCTTTCAGGCTACCCTTAAAATAGATCCAATTAAACATTTTTTTCTTATCAGCCAGCTCAAAATTCCCTATAATGACAATGCAAAAGTACGTTTTTTTTTTTTGTTTTAATTAACTAAAAATAAAAGGTTAAAATATTTAATTTAAATAATCATTCAAACCCTACTTTTATCAGAAGTCCTTGTGATGATTATTGTACATAATCCAGGCAGTACAAGTTGTACATGTGAAGTCTCACAGATGATGGTTTTGGTCACAGTAAAAACTAAGTTGATAGACTGACAAAATGTTTCATAGTGGCAGAACAAAGTATGAAGGCACAAAGTGCCTAAAAGTGTCATCTTTTCAAAATGTTTGTTATTTTGGTTGTCTGTGATGCTTGAAATCCTCAACAGACATCGTAGATTTCACTGTCCAGCCAAGCTGTAAGATTCAAAACATTCAACCTGGTGGAGCTTGAACATTTTAGTCAATAAGAATAAGAAAAATGTCCAAAAGTAGCATCTGCCAAGTTTTCATGAGCTTGTCTAAAAAGATTTGAATTGTTTCCAAATGTATTTTAACAAAGTACCAAGCACACTTTCTGTGCTCCTATTTAGGGAAATACTGAAGTATTTTAATCTGAGGATATTTACAAAACAACTCCAAGTAGTGAACCCCCCTGGAGATAGAGTTTAAAAATAACTGTTACAATAAAATAATAACAACAATAACATAACAATAACAATAATAATATGTAATGTATGTTCAAATTATGTAATTGTGGCATTTTCAATTTCTGTTAAACCATGTCAGACAATTAACTACTTGAAAGAAAGGAATCAATGAAAAGGACCAACGGTAACCATCACTTACTTACATTTCTCTCCTAGGAGAGGAGAAAATATCGATTGGGTGAGTTTTTTAATCTGACAAATAATGACAGCCAATAAGTAGCTAAAGCACGTGCGAGAGCTCGCGCATAATAAAAATGAAATAGCAAAATATTATACCTGAGTGAGAGAAAGTTCATTTAAAAAACTGAACTAAACCTCAAAAAAGAGACTATATTTTCATCCCAGCGGTAAAGCCTACTTTGTTTGACAAATTTTATAGCCTATGACTTTTAATTTTATATATTATGGTCGAAAGAAATACCACTTTTCCAGGGTTAATTTCAGAAAGCGACGTCAGCTAATTGACTGCGATGACGGCTTGTAGTAGCATAGCTAGCTAGCACGTAGTACTCAGTTCGTTGATACGGTGAGGTGTTTCTCCTTATCATGCAAGCACTTATATGAAGTCTGTCAGTGCAGGCGCATACTTCAACATATGGTTGACTTACGTCGGTAGCGGTAAAGACAGTTAAGACCTGGTAGCAGTAATGACTGGTGTTTACATCATTGTACCTGCTAGCTAGGGTATACACGGCGTCAGTACAAAGACACTACGAGCTAAACATGCGCGCATGTGATTTGCCGTGCAGCAGGATGCTGTGCCCTTCTTTCTGCTTGAGTAGAAATGAAGAAGAAACCAGCTAAAACTCATATTTACACACCAGGGTCGATGTCTCTGACAGTGTTCTCCATCTTCCTCTCTCCGTTTCAAAGTAACCGACGCTCCCTATGGGTTGCCACGGCAACGCAGTATGAGGAAGAGGGAGAGGCGCTATCATCCCTATCAGTCGGCTGTAGTGCAAACTATCGGTTTACATTGGCAGTAAGTAAATCCTGGTAAGTTCAGTCGCATTTATTAGTGTGATTTAAGTTGAGTTGTGTACACATATAGTGCATAAAGTGCAAATAAAACAACTTTATTCTATAAATATATGATCAATTGGACATAAACACAGTTGCACCTCTAACATGCTGCTCAAACTTAATTTTAGAAATGGAAACTCCAAGTCTGAGGTTGTCAGAAAGACTGAGTTTTAAGATATACTGTATTTCTGATTATGTTTCATCAGAATTAATTGTGTTAGTTTCAGTTTGAAAGTGGTATGCTGCCAATATCTGCACTCTCCTAATATTAATAAGCTACACACATGAAACAACGCAGCACAAACGGGTTTCAAATGCATTACCCTAAACTGTGATCTGTATAATTCAGTTTTATTGTGGTCATACCTGAAATAAACCCAATTTTGATGGTATTTTCAAAGGAAGAAAAAAAAAGTTAATCATTGCAAGCAGCAGTCAGAGACTCCGAATTATCCAGCAGATTGATTAAAGCTGAAGATTTTCTAGACAATTGGAGCAGAGATGTCATCAGGGCCAATCAAGCCTGGGCCTATTCCTTTCCCATTACAAAGGCTGCACCTGATTAAGTACATCAAATGAGCAGTCGCGCAGCTCATGGAGCAAGAGGCATACAGGTTGCTGCTAATTTTCAGGTTTTAAGCTGTGTGTAACAGGACCAAATGAATAAGACCAGGGAGAGGGAAATGATTTGTCTGTGTGTGTGATCTGTATGTGATGGCAAGTATCAACAGGCCATGGAGTAGATAGGTCGGAATGATTATTTCTCAGATGACAGGAAGAGAATACAGAGGAGCTGCATCATATTTTGTTAAGATTGAAAATTGAATAGTTGTCCTCCATGCTATGTTATTCCTTTAACACTGTGCCAATTAAAGTGCGCTACGGTGGTACAATCATTCATTTTCAAGAGAGAGATTGAAATTGAATTATGAAGCATGAGAAGAATGAATTAGATACGCTACATGTCCCCTTGTTTCTCAGTCCCTATGAAAGAAGAATCTTCATGGGAAAAGTTGAATTAACCATAAAAGTATAGGACTTGGAGCACGAAAGATGCTAACAAAAAAATGTTTTAAAGAAAAGGTGTTTTTCTGATTTCATAAGAGTTACTGCATTTTTTTAATGTATATGATTTACTGCACAAAGCTATGATATGACAGGATATAATTTTAGGCTAGATGTCAAACTTCATAGGAAAAAAAATATAATGTAATGTCTGTGGTGCCTAAATAATGTTAAAGAAACATGTTACAGTCTTTTCAACACTCATAAATTCTTTCAGTGGAATCTTCCTGAGGAAAGTGAAATATATACATAAAGAAAAAGCTAAATTAATTATTGTATTACTTGAGAGAAAAGAAGAAAGACAAGATCTACATTGAAAAACTAGAAGATAGTGGTCTCATAGAGGCACATTTTTCAATGTTTACATACAAAAACATATTGCAGCTACTATTGCTTCTCAAAATACAGTATGAATGTGTTTCAGGTACCCCTGCTGTAGTTATACAACTCTAGCTATTTTAGGCATGGGTTGATAGTGACCAGAGGACAGGCAACATCACCGCAATCCTGTGCAGAAACATGTCAAAAACCTCAAAGGTAAAAAGTAGCTTTTGCAGAGCAAAGGTGTTTCCAGGCTTTGCTTTCATTATTTCTGAAAGGCACTCTTTCTTCTGAACTGTAAAATGATCAAATAAGCCAATATTTGTAGTGCTGTGTGTGTGTGTGTGTGTGTGTGTGTGTGTGTGTGTGTGTGTGTGTGTGTGTGTGTGTGTGTGTGTGTGTGT
>JAOWBL010000632.1:0-17143 GCA_028564865.1 Zenarchopterus dispar | reverse complement strand
GTGTGTGTGTGTGTGTGTGTGTGTGTGTGTGTGTGTGTGTGTGTGTGTGTGTGTGTGTGTGTGTGTGTGTACAAAATAGGGAAGCAGGGAAAGAAAGATAACAGTCTGGGAATGATAGATTTGTACATACAGTACATATCACTTTTTTATGTTAAATTACATATTATTCCAACTGAGTCACTTTGTTTCTTCAGCTGGTATCTTCTTCAACACCTATAAGTGAAATTCAATTTTAACAAATTAATTCTCTAATGTTGCAAGGTAAAAATGTTTAAATTCCCTTTCACAATATTCTGTTTTAAGTTCTTTGAGAGAAAAGTAATCTTCTGAACTTCTTCTTTGCTCTGTTTTCAGTCTATAAGAGAAAAACATCCAGGACTTTATGGGAGACTTTGCTTAATTACAGTTTCTTTTGGCTGCTCTACAAATCCAGATGCATGTTTACTCCAGATGGGGAACCGCCTAATTCAACAGTGTAAAATCCTTAAGGAAATGTTGGCATTCTAACACCGACAAAAGGGGCAGAAATTGAAAAGATAATAAGTTCAGCGTACCACTAAAACTTGGAATTGATGGCCACACCTGTCCCTAAAGAATAAATGAGTAATTAAAACAAAACAGAATGATAACAAAAGGAAAAAAAGGCAGAATAATATTGTCAAGTTGTGTTGTGAGTGATAGCAGCTTGCTACAGACAGTGTTCTGGAGCCAAAGATCCACATACCTGCACCCAAAGACAGAACAATAAACTGCATTTCAGAAAATATCCCACTTTACTGGGACCATTCATTCATTCATTCATTTTCCATGCAGGCTTTGCTCCATGTAGGACAGATAATGTGCTCTGAAGTGTTTATTTATTGCGGCACCATTGATTTTAGAAAACCCCGCACTTTCTGGGGGGATTTCAACCGGGTTCACACTAGATCTCCCCCTATATATACTTTTATGTGTTATCAGTTCTTTTTCACACCTCTGGCACCTCAGCAGTCTCTATGGTCCCTAACTAGTCCACACTAACATGTTTATGTCATACACAATGTTGGATTAGCAGAGTGGTGACGTCTGTATGCAGCTAAGTTCCTTTTAATTGGGAAAAAAATAAGAAAAATTGGAAATAAAACAACTGATTGTTTTGATTGATTTCTTATTAACTGTAATGGACCTGTTCTTCCACCAGGTGATACCATAAGGATTGTAATTGTGGGTAAATATTTTCCAGTAGTAAAGAATCTACTTAGGAGATTTTAGTTGTATTGTTAGTCTTGTAATATCATAGCCACATTTGAAGTAATTCTGAAAAATATTTTTTTATAACAGTCTGACCACAATGTACACCCAAATAAAGCTACCATTGTTAATTTTCATCCATAGCAACTGTATGAACACATACGTATACAGACTCACACACGCAGACACAAATGTATATGTAAACAGAAAAATGAATACCAGCACACTCGTGACCACTTTCACATCAAAAACAAAAATTTAAAATAACACATGTATCTAAATCTGCCATTGACTGTGCAGAGTTGAGTGTTACAGAGTGGAGAGACTCGTATGATCAAGCACGGCTCTAAATATAGGACGCTGCAGCATGATTTCTTCTGCTTGAGCAGGGATTCACCCAGCTTCAGCTAAGAAAGGAAAGGAACATGTAGCACCCAATAGAAAAATCCCTCCTTTTAGCGTGTCATTGAATGTGTGTGTGCTTGCAAGTGAAAAAAAAAGATGTTCACTCAGTCACGTGGCTCTACATCCATTCACATCCACCACAACAGATGGGAGGGGCCACAGCTCTGTAATCTCTTAAGGATCCATCTGTAAATGCTGCCGGCATTGCAATCTGTCCACCACCTTACTTCCTCATCACATCTGTCAGCATGAAGTCCTACTTAATCTGGACAAGATCACAGTGTGATTTTATGCTAATCCACATTTAAAACTTCCCTTTGAAGCCTTTACAGTATTGTTTTTCATATTTGGAAATGTTTAATGCTTCTTTAACACTTGAATGTTGTACAAATCTTGCTGGAATAGATAAATCAATTACATTTTAGAAGTAAGGGGAAAAGATTTTAAAAATAGTAAAATACATTATTATATCATTCTGCTGCCTAAATTTGTTCTGCTTCTCCTTTTTCTCATATAAATGGCCTTCGTGCAGTTAGCAGATTCATGTTTTTCTTTGCAAGATGCTACAAAGTCACTCTGAAACGGCTTCTATTTGATCTTCTCTTCAGTTGTTATATTTCTTAGACATATTCTTTCAAATTAGACATAAGTGTCAGAAGTGGGGCTAATAAGAAGGTTTTTTGAAGCATTGTCACAAATATACACATGCTGTGTGGTTTATTATTAAAATGCAACAAATCACATAAACAAAAATGTATTGTATATGTAACAGAACTAAATATAAAACACTGAAGGGTTCTGCATAGCATCAAAACTTCTTCTGTGAGGTTTTATTAAAGAGCTGCTGATAACCTGATCAGTGTACAATGTGATTTTGTGTTTTCTTTTCAGTATGTGGGGCTCAAGGAAGCCAAATGAAGCCCAGGTACAACGAAAGCAAAACTAGTCTCCACAATTCAACATATTATATTGTGTCTTAGTGATAGAAATGTTGATACAGGATCAAAGACCAAAAGTTTGTTTGATTGAACAACTTTATTACTCTGTACTTTTTTGTGCTATGGGTGGTATGTGTGTCCTTTAATAAAGTTTCCTGTTTCTTTAGTAAAGTTTTTTGATTCATGTGAACTCATCATAGGCTTTGAAACAAAATAAGAAGCCTTTATATGGATGTTATTGTTCAAAAGTCAAGAAGGACAAGTAATATTACCTTACATAAAGTGCCGTGATCGATTTTTCATTCATTATTTAAGCAAGTTAAGACAAGACAATTACAGTGAAGAAAGAAAAAGCGATTTTTTTTTTCATGCAAAGTGCGCAGAAAGTCGTTAAAATATTGAAGAAAACTGATATCAGACGGTGCAGGTCTTTGTTTATATCCCACCTTTCCGGCAACAACATCTTCCAGGAGTTCGAAGCTTGAGCCACACTTACATTTCTACAACAGAGAGCAGAAATGGCGTTAACGTTTTAGTAATGGATAAGAGTGACATCGCGTGGTTCAATGGGGACTCGTGGCTGCAGTACCACAGACCACCAAAGGGTGGCGGTGTAATCTAGGCTCAACTCTTTTGATTTGCTGGCCTGACAAAAATTCCTTCCTCTTCCGGTTGTCGTCTGTTCGTGTGGCAGGTATTAATCTCTCCCACTTCAGGGGATCTTAAATCTTTATCCATCTGCGTGTTTTCTTACACATGAGTAGGCAAACAGATACTGTTTCTGATAAAACTACTTATTAATAGTAGGCCTGCCCTCATATTGTTAACGTTTGATTCCGAATAAAAGATAAATCAGACACCCAAGAATGCTAACGAGCTAACCGCAGCTATCGATGTCACGCCGATGTTTATTTTATTTCACTGATAAGTCCTGTTTTTGTTTTTATCTGTTCTTACATCGCTGTTTGAGTGCAACATTTTACTTATACTCTTAAAGACAGTTGTCTCCCTTATCTGAATCTGTTCTACCAGGCTGTTATGGACATTTGGTAGCAGTTAAATTGGTGCTAACAGTGACTTGTGTACCAATAATTGTTTTTGTTTTGCGTCTCTTTTCTGTTATTTAGATTCACAAGTGTCGAAATGGCAAAGTCTAAGAACCACACAACTCACAACCAGTGTAAGTAAAAGTTAAACCAGTTTTCTAAGAGTGTGTATCTGTTTGAAGATGCTAAAAGAGTGGTGGTAATTGTGTCTTGTTTTGTGTTTACAGCTCGTAAAGCCCACAGAAACGGCATTAAGAAGCCCAGATCTCATCGTTATGAGTCCTTGAAGGGGGTAGGTTCATTTACTGTCACACCTGGAGGAAACTGGGTAGTTACTACAGACTTCATGGGCTCTGAGTTTCCACTTTTCAGCTGTGAATTAATAGGACTGAACAATGCTATTGGAGAACAAGCATCAGTTTATGTGTTTCCTTTATCAGTGCATCTCTTTAAGAGTTGAGTATAGAAATACTTCTCATTAACTAAATACTCAAGAACAGAGAAATTAGTTCTTGTTCTCAAGGTGGCAAGAGTAAAGTTTCATCACTTTGTTCTTGCAGGTTTGGTTTTAAAAAATCCACTTGATGCAGAGGCTGAAGTCAAATATTTATTATATTCTACCAGTCATTAAGGAAAACTCTGACTCTGAGGGACAAACGTAAACAGAACTGTGCTGTTAAAGTCTGCTTCAAAATCATTTGAGTTCAAACAAGGACTCGTGTTCGCTGTGGAAAACAAACCTTTGGGATTTTACTACATTTATTCAAAAAATCTGTTTAACATGGGGAGACAGAAGATGGGACCATTCAGACAAAACTTTCAATATTATTAAAAACACAATAGCCAACATTCTGGATTGGTTGTATAAATCAGGATGTTTCATAACCAGTATCTTATTTATTCTGAGTCAACCGGCTGCCCGTCTTTTATTTCTGTCTTTTTGATTTTATTTCCAAAGTGTTTAGAAGAGCTTCAGGACTTTTTTGGTGGTTCTTAGCCTCATATGGGATTTTATTTATCAAAAAATGTCCAGCTCTCTCACCCACTGTTACCCTCCCTCTTGATTAAAAGACTGCGACAGAATCCATGTAGTGCACACCTCTGATGATTAAATACAACTCCCTAAAAAAAGTCAGCTGCATTGACTGGTTAACCCACATCCATGCTACACGTCCCGTGGGTCAGCAGTAGTTAAAAACTTTTTTTTTATAGTTGACTGGATCAGAGTCACTGATCTGAGGAGAACTCACCATCTTGTCTGAGCGAACAACAGTTCATTTGTTTTGTCAATTCTGGCATCTGTTTTTCCAAATGTGTCGCATTCCTAAATGAATGCTGTCATGTGTTTTGGTGATTGTTTCATAGATCTGTTGCATGGCAACTATGTGGTTATTTAAGTTACAACATCAGCCAGTTCAACCTACGTTAAAGGATGGATGTTAATCACACTAGCTGAGCTTATAAAGCGTGTCTGATTTGGCATTTTGGGCACATTTGACTAGATTATTTCAGTATTAAATCAGGTTTGCTCTTTGAAAGGTCTTTCTGCTTTTGCGCTGCTAAATGTTGATGTGTCGTTTGGGAGACGTTTTATGAAACTGAAACGTCTCCAGGGTATTAGCCATTTAGGAGAATAATTCTATTGAAGTATCTTATAATCACTACAAGAAACTGTTTATCACACTGCTTATATTATTTAGTTTAAAGAGTTGTCCGTGTCATCATCTTTTGTGATCAACTATATCCAAAAGATCTTTTCAAAGGATACACTCACCCATCCTTGTATGTAACTCTTCTGTCACGGCTTCTTTTCTCTGAAATCATCTCTTTGAGGATGCTGAGGTCAGAGGGACAAATGTAAACAGACCTGTGGTGTTAAAGTCCGCTTCAAAATCATTTGAGTTCAAATCAAGGACTTGTGTTCTTGGAGGAGAGACAGATCCACAAATTGCAAAAATATGTTTTTCACAAAAGCTTGAATCTTCTGCATAGGAGTTCCTAATTGTTAAGAACAAATTAATCAAGCAGTTTGCCATGATGTGTATTTATGTTGATTTAAAAGAGTTTATACAGAGAGCCAACATAAAACGTCTGATGTACTTTGATCATACCATAAACCAGCAGTCAATCAGATTTCTTCATGCTCCCTACATATATAAGCCATGTATTTTGGAAGTGGCTTGTCCCCATGAACAATATCATTGGCTTGCACTCACTTTGTAGCCACAATTTGATTGGCTGATACTCACATTAAAGCATCAAAACGTGAAAATTTACCAACCTTTAGTAAAAGACACACTCCCTTTGTGACTTAAAGAATTCACTATTTATTTCAACACTTGACGTTACCCCATTCAAAGTGAACAGACAGTGATGCTCAGGATACTTTCACCATTTACTTGTGAGCGAATGATAACTGGTGAGACAGACTGCAAGCTAGTTTTCATAAATCAAACACCGTATCTTACAAATAATACTGTACAGTTTTCTGTAACATGAACTTATGAGACATGCAAAGAGTGTTTAAAGGATCGTCATCGCTCATGTTCAAATGAGACTCGCAGCACATCATGTCCAGTTGGATTTCTATTTGTATACAAATCTGCTTATTGACCTGGAATACTTTATTTTCAAATTAGGCTCGCTGATCAATAGAAGGCTCAATTACCTGGTTTACTTTTGAAAATGTTTAGTTTATTACCATGAACAGTGGAATTTTCAATTTGAGGAAAGTTTCTAAATATTTGTCCATGTCAGTTATAGTTCTAAGATTTAAGCAGGAAAAGAAGTGGTAAAATCAGGACCAGTGGGTCACACTTGAGACAATAAGTGGGAGTTAAAGAGTGAAAATGTATCAGACTTTTTTGCCTAGTTGAATTTAAATGTTACATGTTTAATCAAATCTGAACTAATATGTAACTACTGTACAGGCTACCAGGTTTGAATATTGTTATGACTTGAGAATACATATTTGCTTTATCCTGAAGATGTGATACTACCTTGTTTTCTCTGTTTTATAGGTTGACCCCAAGTTTCTGAGGAATATGCGCTTTGCTAAGAAGCACAACAAGAAGGGCATGAAGGCAGCGGCACAGAAGGCTGCCACAGAGAAATAAGCCTCCATCAGCTTTCTACACATTGTTCCACCATTATAATAAAGCAATGCTTTGTTAACAAACAGACAACATTTTGGAGTTTCATTGATAAAACTTGTTTACCTGGTGGGCCATGTAGATTCAGGAGTTTAAAAAAAGTACATTTTGTCAAATCATCTGAATTCATAACATTTGATACGACTAATGGTGATGTGTTTAACTCTTGACAGACACTACACATCTGAACGGTCCAGTAAACTGCCAAAACATCTGTAGAGGTCTGCACACCTGGTGGATAATGATACTTGAGGTTTTATTTGAAGCAACAGAATCATCTTTAAAGATGCTAGAATTAATTTTTTTATGTTTAAATTAATGTAAAAAAAAGAAAAGACAAATCAAGGCCCTGCGATCACTGAGGATCTAGAAATTTGTCCAGGTAGTGACGGAAATGTTCTTGAGGATGACGGAAGGCTGGGTCTGCTTCATCAAAACTCTTAGGACTGCCAGGATCCCTGAGAGATTTAGAGAAATAATTTTTAAAAAAGTGAAAACTGAACACAATCAACATAGAATTAGCTTCAAAATACAACCTAGTAATTAGTCAAATTAGCAAAAGGTGCTATTTGCCGAGGGGCCACAGCCGATTTGTTGGTCTTTCTCAATCCAGACAGTGAAGAAAACAGTTTCTCAACTGCTCCTCTAAAGTGAGTCCATCTCCAGAGGTTCATGTCAAATATTCAGTTTTACAGCAGAAATACAATATTTAATATTTAAAGTGGATCAAAAGATTTGATCAAAGTTGTCCTATGATGAGGACGGATGTTCAAAATTCTGTCACAATTTGTAGCTGTGTTTTTGATCCATTTCAAATGTTGGCTACTGTACAGAGCCTGGTATGCAGTGATCATTTTGAAGATAATATGGCTTCTTCTGTTGTTAACTGTACTAAGAGATTGCTGCAGCTGCTAGCCAGTGCTAGTGGGAAGAAGCTAGCTGGACCGCCTTCAGCTCATCAGCATCTACATCTTGTAGCAGGTAGTTGCTGCAGTGAAGCAACCTTTGCCTGGGGGCCATTTAAAGACCCTTCCAAACTGGACCACTAGCTAAAGCTAATCCTTATTTCAACACTAGTTTTGGATGTTTTTTTCTGTGGCAACATCAGAAATGAGTATATTTGTTAAAATTCGAGTAGAATAAATGGAACCTAACATTCATAAAGTCATACGTATGTCATGTAAAAACAAAGTTACATTTGAGTGAAATGACAACCAACTTGAAACACTTGACATAAGAAAAACAAACCTGCTTTGTTTATACACTTATAGGTGTACTCATGAGCCACAACAAACCTTTTGATAGGTGGCAGCTTGGCGAAATGAGCATCTGCACTGGTGGTAGCTGCTGTGGTGTCCCATGTGGGTCGGCGTATAAAACCACTGTCGCCTAGTCTGAATTTGGCCAGCAGGAACAACGGATCCAGCTCCGAGCTTGAAGGCTCTTCTCTGTGGAGGACATGTGACATGATGCTTGACATTTGTATCGCCTTCCTTTACAATAGACTTTTTCTTCAGTTACTTCACTGTAGATACCGCATTTAAGAATGGTTCAGATGACATAAAAGTGAAATACAAATGAATAATTGCTTCTTTATGTGCGCAACACTGAGTACCCTCTTATCCTTTCTAATGGATTTAAAAGGGTAGGTTGCCCCTAGGTGCTATTAATGATCAGCTCTTCACTGACCATCATCGGGTGTGGACCTTTATAAAAGCAAACATTTTGACAGTGTGCCAGTCTGCAACATTCTTGTGTGTGTTAATACAGTGCCAATAAGGAAAAACATCAGCAAACAAGCAGTTGTTGCACTTCTATCAGGAAATGTTTCTAAGAGTGAGAAAGATTCATTGACAGAAATCATTCAAAACCATTGTCAGTCTTCACAGGAACAGATGTTCCTGTAAATTTATGCCAAGGTCTGGAAAAGAAGAATCAAACCAAAACTGCTCTACAACCATGTGAGAGACTGACAAAGTCATACATGAAAGCAGTATTTTAAGTTACTGTTGATCAAGGTAGTTCTATAAGGTCATAGTGTCACTTAGAATTGTCCATATGATTTTTTTATTTAAAAAGTTATTTATTTTGAGCTTTAGTTTTTAATTTTCAGATCAATGCATTTTTCTTTGACCACTTTAACAACAATATGTCACAAATGACCTGCTTCTTGTGAACACAACATGATCCAAATCGAGGAGCCAGTAAGGTGTCAGCTCAGTTCGGATCATCTTTGTCCCTGAGAGGTTCCAGTACCTGGCTGCTCTTTCTTCTAAATAACTCTGCTCGGTGGCCTTTGATTTCTTTGGCCTGGCTCTCTCTAGAGCCTTCAGCACCTCCTCCATCTTCTGCTTAGCACAAGACACTTTGTCTGAGTCCTGCAGAGAAAACAGAAGAGAAGACGTCACAAAATTGTTGAATTTTTCTCGTCTCATCGTTATATTACATTACAATTATATTTAGCAGATGCTTTTATCCAAAGTGACTTACAAGAGAGGAGTATAGTCAAGCCACAACAACATAGTAGATCAAAAGCTAGGTGCAGATAACAGTGTTTTAATAACTGCAACTATGTGCTACAAAGACGACTTTCAAGTGCAGCTTGGGAAGTTAAAAGGTGGAGCCCAGTTCACGACAGAAGGTGTTCTTGGAAGAGGACAGCTGTCAACACCTTCTTGAACATGGAGAAGGACAACTCTGCTCTTGTAGCTACAGGTACCTTGCTTCACCATTGAGGAACGACGTGGAAGAACAGTCTCGACTGAGATCATCTTGTGTAAAGAGAGCCCAAGGCTATGCTCTTGTGAAGAGAACGGTTCTCGTGAAGGGGTGTAAGCCTTCATGATCAAGTTCATTTAGACAGATGCTGCCTCTGAGATCATCTTGGAGGTAAATGACAAAGGCTTGTGTTTTGTTTGATCAGCAACAGGTGCCAGTGAAGCTCAGTGAACAGAGGTGTGATGTGTGCCTGTCTGATCGCACCACCGCATTCCAGACCTTTAGTAGTAGTAGTTTGATTCTACGAGCTGGTATGCTCTTGTTTTTTGAATGTTGTAGAGAGCAAAGCGGCATGACCAGAACACCAAGGCAACATGGTCAAAGTAAGACTGTAGCTGGTCTTACAATTGGTCATAAACTTTACAGTATAATTACTGACAAGACACAGGTCAAAACATCCAGGTGTGACCTCTGTTCTGCGTTCAGTTGAAGGCAGGTGCACCTACCTTAGACCCAGCCAAAGGCTGATAGCTAAACTAAAACAACAGTTTCAACCATTTGCCAGGTTTGTTCAGTCTGCTTCTAAAACCACTTATGAATTAACTTGGGCTTCGCTGAAGTCAACTTCTCCAAGATGGTGATTACCAAAGCTCTCCTATGGGGCTTCAAAACCACTCCTCAGACACCTTTGAGTGATTTTACTGAGGGTTTTCAGCTCTGTTTACACTAAGTCTAATATGTGATACTGCACACCCTTTCATGCATTCAGATGCTGTGGTAGGAATCCTCACGGCGTTCCAAATCTTCCCACAAGGCATGGTTTTTACCTTCAGAACAGTTCTAAGATCAGTTGCTGCTTTCTTCATGACTCTCTCCAGTTTCCCAATCCTCCTCTCCTCCTCCTGCAGCTGGACGGCCAGCTCAACCTGTCTGTGGGCATTTTGACGCTGCTGCTCGTAGGCCAAAGTCAGATTTTCTCTGAAAACACAAGACAGATGACATTTTCCATCTGAGGTTCAGCCCCCAGAATGGTGGAATTCAAATGAAACTCTTACCTGAGAGTCTTGTTCTTCTCGAGTAAGGCCTGATGGTGCCTCTCTGAAGCATTTATTGCATTCTGGAGTCTCTTGATTTTCCCAATCAGGACCTCTTTGTCCTGAAGAGTGATTTTTATATAGAGAACTTGGAAAACAAAAACTAGAAGAGAGTCTATCATAATTAATCCCGAAATAAGACAAATCAGTGCACATTTGTTTTCTATATTTTGTACATGATCTTTTATCAGAATTTGTCTCTGTTTGTAGGTTTAAAGTTAAATTGTGAGCAGTCTGACTTTTCATTAGCAGATCAATGAGTATCCTTTTAAGGCATATTTAATCTTTAAGTGGAAATAAGTGCAACAAAAGTCCAGCAAAGTACTAAAATGGCGCAAAATACTGAAATCTGAAATTTGTGTATAAGGGAGGCATGTTCTGCTCTTTCTTCCCTGAAAGCTAAGAGAAAAGCAAGGACTTAGCTTTTGAGAGAATGGTGATGGTCAAACCTAAGATTTAAGAGAAACAATAAATGTTCTCAAAAAGAAAAAAAATGATCAGGCTTGCAGTGAGCAGATAGCTGCAAACACTGTTTGCAGATGTCCTCTCACCTTTTGAAGCTCAGAAATCTTCTGGGTACTTTTGCTGAGGGCGATCATGTCTTTTTCTTCCTCCAGATAAAGGTCATCCATTTTTTTTTTCACCAACCTTTTTTCCTGTTTCACATCTTCAAGTGTTCTTAACATTAATTTAGCCTTTTCAATATTTTCCTTGTACTGAGCCTTTCGCTCCAGAACAGTGTTTTTGATGTTGAGCTCAAAGGCCTGCCTCAATTTATCCCGCATTTTCTTCATCAAACTGTTAGTGGAAGACACAGAGTTAAAGAATCAAAAACAGTCAAACCAACATCAGAAGGGTGGATCAGGTGTGTGGATTAGGTCAAAATGACCAGTCAAATAAATGAAATTAAACAACACTGCTATGATTTTCATTGCATATGAAAAGCTTTTTTTAGTTTATTTGGGTCAAGTGGAACAAACATCAAAATCTATTTAACTAAATTACAATATTTTAATTATGTGTTCATTTAAAACAAGACAATTAGTCACTGACAGTGTTGCATTTTTCAGTTTTACCATTGTGTGAGTTTAGGCTTAGGTCTTATGGTACACTTATGCATTCTCTATAATGCATTCGTGAGATTAAACACACTTCTATACTTAAAATAAAATACGCTCACACCTGTGACATGCATATGCAAGACACACTAGTCAAATATATGGGAACCACACTACGACATGATTCTTTGTCAGTAATTACATCTCTGACAATCATCGTTATTGCTGTTAACCCTAACATATGTCATGCTAATCCAAAATCTTGATCAGTTTTCTTTTTTTTCATTTTTTAAAATTATGAAGTCACATTATTTTTCTTTTTTCAGATTTTTTGAGTTTATGGAATTAGGATTAGTTTTTTTTTTTTTTTAATTTTGCATATTTAGGAGTAAGGATTTTGAGTTCTTCTTGAGTTGTTTTCTCTCAAATCTGCACATTTATCAAGTCATAATTTCTTCTTTTAACTTGAAAAAAATATTATTATTATTATTTTATTTAATTTAAATTAATCTGATCCACCTATCTGGTCCTCCTGCTTTAAGCAGAAGAACCAGATAGATGGAAGTCTGGCCAGAGCCAATTGACTGAACACATTCTTTAACAGGTTTAGTTCAGAAACAAGCTCAGCATTCTCCTCTCCTGCCCCCAACCAAACCATCCTCCCATGGCTCTTGCTGCTGCTCCATCACTGTCTCCCACCATAACAGGAGATGCTGGGCTCCCTTCACCTCCCTCTTCCCTTCCCACCTGTTGATTTCTCCCAAACAGGTCAAAAGGAAACTGGAGAGACTGAACTGGAACAAGGCTGCAGGTCCAGATGGCATCAGCCCTAGAGTCCTGAAAGCCTGTTCAGACCAGCTATGTGGGATTCTGCAGCACTTCTTTAATCTCAACCTGAACCAGGAGAAGGTTCCAGTGGTGTGGAAGACTTTCTGCCTTGTTCCAGTAGCAAAAAGATCTCATCCATCTTCTCCTAATGACTATAGACCTGTAGCACTAAGGCCTCACATCATGAAAGTCCTGAAAATACTTTTATTGGCCCACCTGAATAAGTAAACAAGCACCTTCCAGTGTGGGTGCACCTTCCAGGACCCACTGCAGTTTGGGTCCTGGAAGGTGCATCCACTCTGCACTTTTATAGAACAAGGCCCTCAAATAGAATCGTCCACAGTGTCACATAAAGTTTGATACAGACCAGTATGGCTTTAAGTAAGGTTTAAATGCTGTTTGATTGATCAGCTGTGGTTTGAATGAAAAAATCACTTGGAGGGCTAATAACTTAGACTGCCTCAATTTTCATTAGATTTGTTTCAACAAAACACTGACATTTATCTGACATTTAAAAGTAAACCCACTCTGTATGGTCTTATCAATAAGGCAGTCACTCGTTGGTATACTGGGCAAATGTTTCCATTGTTCCTACCTTTGCTTGTACTCCTCCACCTTTATTAAAGCAGCTGCATGCTCCTCATTCAGGATAACCAGCTGCTCCTCCACACGACGCAATCTGGACAGCCGCGGAATCCGGTAGTCTAGCTCTGCCTTCATCTTCTTCTGCTGAGCAGCTGATGAGAGGAAACACATATAAAAGGGTGGAGAAATTGTGTGTGTTGGTTTCAGTTAAAGAAAAACTTTCAAGACAAAAACAATAGCAAGTAAAAAAAACTCACCTAGCAGAAGAAAAAAAAATCAACTGTCTCACCTGTATTGTTGATCTCAAAGGTTAGATCATCAATCCTCTTCTGCATCTTTTCCCTCTCCTGACTTATCAGCAGCTCGTAGGCCTCAGCGGACTGTTGCTCAGCCAACTGCTCGTTCTTCAACATCTCCATCATCTCCTCTTTATCTTTCTTCAGTTCAGCATAGGCGTAATACAGGTACTCGCTTGCATCGCGGGTGTCCTGATCCAGATAGCAGCACTTTAAGGAAAGCTCTTGGTTCTGTTTTTTCAGAGCATCACGTTTGAGTTGATAACTGCAGGATGAAAAGGAAAACGCAGCTTTAAACCAGGGCTCATTAGACTAAAATTATTTGAGGGTGTATGGATGGACAGACGAATGGATTCACTTCTCAATGCTAGAATATGTTTCCTATACTAAACTTAGTTTTAGGTTATATGTTGAACTGATATTTCCTATAAATCAATGTATCCAGCATTTTGTATTAGTTTCCAAAGAGTTTATCGCATCTGAACAACTCCAAGCTCACCCAATAACTCTCTTGTCACATAGTCCAGAACTTTTCTGATGTTTTCAATGATTCTGGTGCTCTTTCCTTTACATATAAAATACAGATGAAGGAAGGCATGCAGTCAGTTGCGCATGCACCATGTCGTGTTCCAGCACCACCGAGTCAGCTTAAAGAAAATATTAGACAAAATGACAAAGCTGGGTGTAATTGAAAGGGTTAATGAACGCACACACTAGGTCAAGTCAATGATATTAACAGAGAAAAAAATGGAGAGCTGAGGGTGCGTATGGATCCAAAAAACTTTAACAAGAACATAAAATGGGAGCACTTCTGGCTTAGGTTAAGTTAGTCGCTTTTCCGAATGTACACTGTAAGAAAAAACTTCCTACTGCCTTGAAATAACTCCATTTGGACACATTGTATGTGTCAAGTATTGTATGTATACAAAAAATATAATAAAAATATATTTTTTAATAAATAAAACGGGCGCACTACATAAGGAAATAACCAGTAAAATGGTAGGTACCATTACTTCACAAAGCTTGATGCATCACAAGGCTTTTGGCAATTAAGACCGGATGGAAGCTGGACAAAGTATTGTTCTTTTTACAACTGTTAGCATACATACTAGGGGTTAGTAACATGATTTGGTAAAACCTTTATCCATGGGATATATATGCATTTTGATCTTGCAGCAGATGTTAGTTTTCATAAGGTGCGTAAATGTGTGTGAGAGTGTCCCTGTCCTTAATTGATTCTTTTTGACAGTCTAACATATTTTATTAGCCTTTGAATTCCTAATTCAGACAAAGAGGACTAAAATCATCATTGTGAAACATGAAAAGACAAGACTGATAAAAAAAAGAAAAAGAAGACAGTGATGGGTGCAGTGTGTGTAGTGTGGTGATTACTGTAGTATTCGTGTGATGTGTGTTAGTGGTGAAATGTGTTGCAGTAAAAAGGGTAGACATGGTAACAAAAGACAAATAGACATTAAAGGAAGTGGATAAACAGAAAAGGATGGCTTGGACAGATTTTATCAGTATCTCTTGCCAGGGTACCACAAATTGATATGCCCTGCTTTGTGAACAGGTTTTCTCTGTAATGAGCATCAGTAAAATAAAACTGTGCTCCAAACGGACATACAACCATTTAATTGCAATTATGAAGGCTACAAGAGGTCAAGTTTCAGGAGCAAATTAAACACTGACTGTGCCTATTTAATGTAAAATGCTGCTTCGGACACTTTACTAACCTGAAGAATATAATTTTGGGAAAATGAAAAGGCCTACTTCTGTGGAAATATTTAAAAACACTGAACATGGTGCAATTTGTCAGCTTCGTTGCAAAAAAAAGTTTGGTTTGATGGAACCCAGTTGTTTTTATGCACGCCACAAGTTTGGTGTATTTTTTATGTAAAAGTTTGATGTATTTTTTATGTAAAAATCTTATACAAATACAAGCCAATTGGATAGCTTAACATTCTACCTTAACCCTGGGGAAACCAACAACCTTTTTTTTTTTACACTCAGTATCAGCAAAAAATGGTGGTCAAATTTGACCCTGTGGGTTCTCCAGGGTTAATAGTTCCCACTTTACTTTGCATGATGTGGTGTGTGTTTTATGAAGTAGTAAAACTATTTTCTTAAGTTCCAGATACTTCTGACTAAATGTTTGGTGCCTTTGTAGATGCACTGTGACCCGCAGGTTGTAGTGTGCAACTGTAAATTACAAACTGGGGCTTAACATTAAAGAAACAGCATTTATTTTTTCTTTAAAAAGTCTGGTTCTTCATAATGTTTTGTAAAAAACAATGGATCATTAAATGTGATCATTTTCAAAATGCAGATACCTTTTTACACTCAAACAAAGGGAAAAATTAGTTGTTGCCATTTATGGTTTCTTATACTATTCATTTACCAATCTGGCCCACTTGAGATCAAATTGGGGTGTATGTCTCCTAAACTAAATTGCGTTTCTGCTCTTAGATAGTGACCTATTGTGGAAAGTACTGAAAAAAAATTCATGAAACTTAACACAAAATCCAAAAACTTTAATAAAAATATTAGAATGAAATAGAAGAAACCTTAAAAAGCAATTAAAAGAGATCTCAAGTCTTTTTTGTGTAACATTACAGTTTAGCTTAAGACACTTCAAAAACATCTACTTCAAGCTTAATTTTAAAAACTTAATTACTTAAAAAAATCAATAGCAAAACAAGTGTAACACAAATATATTATACAAACACTAATAACCCAGACAAGATGCGAATTATTGGGAAAATCATAAAACTCAAATTTTATTTGGAGACTGTCAACACACCACAGAAGTAACTTCCAGAGGGGTCCTCACCCGCCACCATCACCCCACTTGTGGTGGTGAAACAAATGAAACACAACCTCACAAACTAACAAACGCCACGTAGTAAATGAAACACACAACAACGTAGTAAATGAACCAACAACAAGAAGAACAACCACTCCCAACCAAAGCCAGACCAGGAAAGGGCCCGGAAAAAGACATCCCACAAGTCCCTGCGCAGGCACACCCATCAGCGTCCACAGCATCCCCCCCCCCAGCTGTCACTACGATATGTATCTGATTTGTCTGTACTTGCAATACAATGCAGCTTTTGTTTGTAGTCACTTGGTTATGTCTCATTCAAGTATACTGTATATTTTATTCCGCTTCAATAGAACTGTCACACATTTGGCTGTAAAAGTTAATGCTAATATGATGTTTTTACTCAAAGCTAACATCTGCGTTGCTTAATTTTAACAAAGTAAAACTACAAATTACAGTTAATTTCACAATTAAAGTGAGGTTTTTAATCTGTTTGAGGGGGAAAAAAGAGAAAACTTTGCTGTATTTATTTCCTCAGATAGTGGCGGGTGTGCCGTTAGTCTCACCTTTGAACCTGGTCCTCCAGATATTTAATCTGAGTCAAATACAACTTCCTCTCTTCTTCTGCCGCGTCAACTGGCGTTTCCGGAGGTTTAGTGTCTTTTGTGGATTTTTTTCCTGGATTTTGTTGCAATTTCATAATGAGTTTTGACAGAAAATTCACAGCAAAATTAAAAAATGGGAGGTTGTCAGATAACACTGTTGCTAGGCAGTGTTGCATTCATGGACTTCTCGGAATGGTCAGTGCCATATCTCCCACGATTTAAAAATAAATAAATAAAAAACAGCCGACTTTTTGTTTTAGACAGTCTTATAAAAACTTGAAACATGCAACAAATGTCTCTGAATTATTTCTACCTACATTCGGTTAATAATATTTTTCTTTATTATCTAATTTATTTACACAAT
>JAOWBL010000631.1:0-17144 GCA_028564865.1 Zenarchopterus dispar | reverse complement strand
AGGTCTGCACTCTGAGAGCGAAGTGCTCTAATGGGAAAATATGGTACAATGAGGTCTTTAAGATAGGATGGGGCCTGTTTGTTCAAGACTTTGTAGGTGAGAAGAAGGATTTTAAATTCCATTCTTGAATTAACAGGGAACCAATGAAGAGAAGCTAGTATAGGGCCCTTGGGCCCTTGCATCTTATCTTATCACCCAAATTCATTTAGAAAGCAAAGTTCAGTAAACATCTAACCCTTAAATGATCAAGAACTCAGAGGCATTGCTGGATTTGTGGTTAGTGATGTGCTGGATTCCCTGCCACAAACTATAATTTCTCCACACATCTCAGATGATGCAGGGAGTTGTCGGCAGGATACTGAGGCCTGACATTGTGTTACACTTTATTGACTGTTTGTAGCTCTGGAGGAAAAGTGTACTTTTTGCATTTGTTCTGCATTTGTTGTAAGTCACTTAGCAAAACTAAAGCATCAAAATATGAGCTGAATATAGAATAGTGTTGGGCCACAGTCATGTGTTGAAACCAAGAAGGCCTAACATTAACAGCAAGGCCTGGCTGCATAGTTTCAAAGAAAAACCTTCTAAAAGACTCAAATCTCCAACAGTCTTTGCTCCACTTTATGACACCTTTGGAGATAAGGAATTGCCATCCTTATTGGGCATAAACCCAGCAGGAGTCCCCGCTGATCCACAGCAGCCCAGACCCGGCCATAAAGCGCTGCTCCATCTCCCTCCTTCTCTTTCTCAGGACCACTATTCCTTGGAAGCTCTCCTTCTCAGAAGACCTCTCTCTCAGAAGGTCTCACTGACTTCAATATGGACCTCATCTCTCCTGATCCTCGTAGGCCACAGCTCCAGCTTTAGCGTGTCTACTAGCCAAGGGCCTGCTTTCTCCATCACCACATATGAAGAAGCTATCCAGTTGCTAAGAAACGACAAGTGAAGTCTGTATGGCACAGCAATATAATGGGGGACCTTCGAACGTTCCGAGCCCCAGACGAACCGAACGAGGGATGTGTGCACGCACAGACAACGTCAACCCATTCAGACCGACCTGGGGACGAAGAAATTCCAGCTGTTGTACTATTGCTACAGCCCCTCATCTTAACAGAGACGAGGAGAGAAGGAGAGAGAGAGCCCCTCTTCACCAGGATCATTGGCAGAGCTGTTAACTGAACAGCTCTGCCAACTGAACCATAAGGACAAAACCACCACTTCCGACACTCACAAAGTGATCCAGAGGCTGATGTTATGTCTGGGCAGAGAAACTTAGCCAACGTATTTAACTAGTTTTATTTAGCTGTGTTGCGCACCCTGTGAGCCGGACCACAAAACTGTGTTTATTTGTTGGTGCTGAAGTGTGTTTGTTTATTTTAGTTTATAGGTTAATGCATTCAGATTGCTGGATCTCGTTAATGTGTCCTTTCACAATAGAAAATGAAGCTCTTCATCATTTTCCCGCTGAATGCCTGAATGGCTGAATGGCTGAGCGCATATGTGAAGTTAGCTTCACATTGGACGTCTCTGTGTGGGGAAGCATCAGAGCAGCTTAGTTTTCTGGTGGTGAGAAGTTATTCTAGTGTTTTGGGGTTTTACTGTCTTCTCATGTTTCTCTCATCATTTCCTAATCAGGTCTCAGATTTCCTTTGTTCTTGCTGGGTGTGATGAAAAAATTTTGAACCACGTGAGACTATGGCACTGCGTGACGTTGTCCATCATTTTGAATCACGACACTTCCTCATTTGGTCAGCCTTTTTGTCTGTTTACATCACGTGCCATCACGGCCATCTTGCCACGAACGCATACACATGAATGCACACGTACATAGACTGATATTTCTGTTTCATGTTAGTTGTTTGCCTATGTGTAGTTTAGATATCAAAACTTTATTTCATATGCTGTTGATTGCAACTACTGACACTTGTGATAAGAAATTCTGATTCATTTTAATGAGCAAAGTTGTTTGTGCTTATTTTACACATATCTGAAACACTTGTGGGTTGCAAAGGTCTGTGCTCTGACTCCTTCCTTCACTGTCACTCTATAGCACCAGCCCTAGTCACAGGCTGGCTGACACAGGCTGACATAGAATAACAGCTATTTTGAGATTGATTGTGCTGTTTAGGTATTGATTCCTGATATTCAGGTGGTGCCCCATTTTGATTTATTCATTTTGATAAATTATTTACACTGTTAAAAACTGTCATCAGACAATTATTAATAACTCATTTATAACTAAACAAGCACTCCCTTTGTTGTACAACAATAGAATAGGACAGAATAGAACTTTATTGTCATTGTACTTCTACAATGAGATTTTTAGTGCAAACCTTACGGTTGTAAAAAGGCATAAATAGTAAAAAGGTAAGAAGACAACACAAAAATGAACAAAACACAATAATAAAAATAAACTAAATATATCTTATCTACATTATTTGCATTGTTGCATCAGGTTTATAAATTATTATCCCAAGAGTAAACTAAGAGTAAAACTGAAAGGTGGCAATTATTGCACCAGGTTATATAACAAACTCTAAATGATCATTCAGTGTTGTTCTGTGTTGAGTATAGTGATGGCTTGGGGATAAAATCTGTGTTTCAACCTGTTTGTTATGGATTTTATTGACTGGTATCTCCTGCCTGACGGCAGAAGTTCAAAAAAGTGATGTCCTGGGTGTAATGGGTTCCTGAGAATGTTCTGGGCTTTATTGAAGCACTCTGTTTTATACAGGTCATTCAGGGAGGGGAGATGGGAGCAAGCAGTCTTTTGAGCAGTGGTAATCTTCTCTGCTGCGCAGCTGGCATACCACACACACATGCAGTACATCAGTAGAGTCTCTACAGGACAGTGGTAAAAAGACAGCACCAGTTTCTGTGGTAGGTTGTTTTTCCTGATGAGTCTTAGGAAGTAGAGTCTCTGCTGTGCCTTTTTAACCACTGCTATAGTGGTCATACTCTAGGTCAGGTCCTCCTCGATCTGGACACCCAGGAACCTTAAGTTGAAGACCATCTCCACACAATCCCCACTGATCAGAAGTGGTTGAATGTCTGTCCTGTTCCTCCTGTAATTGATGAGCAGCTCCTTGGTCTTGGCAGTGTTCAGAACCAGGTTGTTGTACTTACAGTTGTTCCACCTTTTCCCTGTATGCAGACTCATCTCCCCCAGAGGTGAATCCACCATTATGGTATCATCAATAAACTTAGTCATGGTATTTTTGGAGTGGGCAGATGTAGAGCCATGGGTGTATAGTAAGGGGCTCAGCACACATCCCTGTGGGGAGCCAATGCTAAGGTAGAGGAAGTGTGGGGGCCTACGCTCATCCTCTGGGAATGATCTCTCAGGAAGTCCAGGATCCAGCTGCAGATGGAGGAGGATCTCCATCTGTCAGTTTGGAGACCAGTCTGTGTGTGAGGATAGTGTTGAAAACAGAGATGAAATCCACAAAACGTAGCCTTGCATGGCTCCTTTGCTGTCTACTCTAAATGGTTCAAAGCAGTGCATATAGCTGTGGCAATCACATCCTCCATGGACCTGTTAGCCCTTTAGGCAAATTGATGGGAGTCCATAGCCGGGGGAAGACATGAAATGATGTGACTCCGAACCAGTGTCTCAAAACACTTCATGGGGATCGGTGTAAGAGCCACTGGACTGTAGTCATTGAAACTACTTTTTTGGGAGGGGGACAATAACAGGGGACTTCAGGCAGGGTGGGATGGTGGACTGGGACAGTGACTGATTGAAGATTCTGGCAAAAGCACCAGACAGCAGGTCTGCACAGATCTTCAGTATTTATCCAGTGACACTGTCTGGTCCAGCAGCTTTCCTTGGCTTTACTTGCTGAAAAATGTGCTGCACCTCATGCTCCTCCAACATGAGGGAGGTGCTTCTGGAGGCTGGGATGTCACTGTTTCTGTAGGCTTTACCTCAAAGTGGGCAATGAAAATATTCAGCTTCTCTGCCAGTGAGGCATCACCTTCAGTTGCTGAGACTTTCCTGGACTTCTGGTTGGTGATGTATTGGATTCCCTGCCACACCTGTCTTGCATTGTTAATACTGAGGTGGTCCTCTGTTCTCCTCTTGCATTCCTGTACCGATACCTCTCTTCAGGTTGGCTCTGGAGGCACTGTATTGCTCTTTAGTGCTGGACCTGAAGACTGCATCCCTCTCCTTCAGAAGGATCTTTACTTCTTGATCATCCAGGGCTTCTTGTTGGGATAAAACCAGATAGACTTGTTCACAGTGATGCTGTCTATGTAGTACTTTATACAACCAAGAAAAGCTGTTGTGTAGCCTTCCAGGTCCTGCTGTTCAAAAACATCCCAGTTTGTTCTTTTGAAGCAGTCCTGGAGCTGATGGGCATGTTTTTTTACAGTTCTTGTTGTGTCTGGAGCCCTTTTTATGAGGGGAGTGTATGCAATGCAAATGTCTGTAATGCAAAATGTAAATGTAATGTAAATCACATATTCCCATATGGCTTTACTCTACAATGCAGTTCTCCCTTTCATGTTCTTCATCATCACACGTGTCAAGCCACTCCTATCCTCTCCTTTTACTTGGTTTGTTGTTTTATCAGAATCGGGGAGGGAAGGAAAGGTAGGGAGGGTGGGGAGTAAATAGCATGCCAAGTGACATTGAGGATGAAAGTTCCTGACTCCAGCTGCTGTCACAGTCTTCAGCATAAGAGAGAAACAAGCCAAAAGAAGAAAGGTTTCAGTTGGAGGGAGATGACAGGGGAAAAGACAGAGTGGAGGTGGAGATGTGAACTAAAATTATATAACATTGCCTCAATAGCTCTGAGCCTCTGATTAACTGCAGTGGGTGGGTGGAGGCTTATTATTAATATAACTTTCACATACACACACATTCACACATATATACATGTGACACCCTAATAGAAAGAGAATTTTGTATTTTTATACACTGAAACACCCAATTCTATAGAGCACAGTGTCAATACCTATGTAATTATTGAAAGACTAACTGGCTATTAGCTATTTGCGCACAGTTAACTTGTGACAACAAAATGACTTCTGCATTGTAGAAATGTCTCATTTGTGAAGAGGGAAAGGTCATAAAACCCCACCCTCCGAGAGCTGTGGCTCCAGCTGCTTAAATCTAGATAGAAGAGTTATCTCAAACCATATATGTGTGTGTGTGTGTGCATGTATGTGAGTGTGTGATATGTGTGTATACACATACACACATAATGGGATCATCCACAGTTGACTTATCTAATCCAGGATGATTATCTACAGAAGTATCTTTTACTTTTTAATTTTTTTTCTTTTACATATATTCTGGTATAGTCACTTTGCTGTGGCTGCCTTTGTATCAGTGGCTACCACAATTTAATGTGATTTATTTACCCATAAATCTACAAAGGAGATATTATGGTGTGGGGTTTTCTATTGGGGTTTGGTTTTCCTGCTCTCCCCGTGTAAGCCCTGCTCTATGATGTTTTCTTTTTCTTTTTCTTCAGCTGCTGTGCTTAGCTGGTGAAGCTTCTGTTTACTTTAAGTTTGACTACATTTCCTGGCTTATTTTGAAACTGTTTTCTTGATTTTTTTAAAATTTATTTTGTTTACACAGCTTTAACCATATCTGTAGCTCATTACCTTGTCTGTAAGTGTCCACATATTGTCCTGTTTCGCTTTCCTTCCATGCAGGTTCTTTGTGTTTTGTTTTTGTCTCTGCTTTCATTTTTTTCAGCCTGGTTTTCAGCCTGTCATTTTCAGGCCTAAGATTTGTGCCCCAAATATAACTGTTAGTTTTATTTTTGCTTTGTTGGTTATTTTGCCCTAGCAGCATCTTTGGTTATTACAGAAGGACGTTGTTCGTTACTCCTGTGTCTTGTTTTTAATGCACTTGGGTCCTCAGGTCGTGATTGATAACAAAACAGGATAAAGTCAACATGACTTATGAAGGCATAACAGCCATTTTCAGGAAAGACACTTGCTAAAAATTAACTAGTAGAAACAAATTCAGGATTTTATACCTACTGCATCGCAGACTTTGACTACAAACATTATATTCACATTTTACTTTCAAAAGCTGTATTTTTCTATTTATTTCTCTCTTTTTTATGCTGTCATTGAGATACGTTTTACAGTTTGTTTGTCAATAGTTCAGCAGATAACTCAACACACTGATTTAGATGAACACAAACACAAAAAAGTTACCACCCATGTGCCTGTATAGATATCATGGCATTCTGCACACACATGTAAAATCTTGGATGAATGTTGGATGAATTCCAATTAACTACACTCACTCACAGACATGGGTACACAAATGCTCAAACAGCTACTGTAACTGGAAAATAGGTGACAGATGCACATGCAGAGACAGGCCAGACCTTTTATTATACCAGTACTCTACTGGGACTCAGAGCAACCACACTGACAAAAAACATGTTGATAATGGCCTTGTCCCACATGGACAAGGCAGCAAAGAGAGTGAGAGAGAGGGATACTCTGATGACTGTAGTGGATGGATTTGTAAGAGAGTGGATGGAAAACTGGATTGGTGTGTGTTTGGGGAGAACAGGAGGTGGTCTCCTCAAAAGTGCCCCAGAGAGGCAGTCAAGACCGGATGGTATTTGTGTTTGAAACTGTGACCACACTGTGACAGCAGGGAGATACACATACATAAACTGTATGGAAAAATATTAAAACTCCTGCATGGTGTTGGTAAATGACTTTACGGTAGGGACTTTCAGCCATGTGACAGATTGGTGAGCCTGACATGATTCAGGTGAAAAAGGGATCGGAGAAGAGGAGGACTGCAGATTGAGATGAAATAGGGCCGACCCTGACAGCAGATTGTGTGCACACATCTGAAAGGTAAGCAGAAAACCTTTTTAAAACAATTTCTGCAGACGCCTGTCCACAGGTGTTACTTTGTCTGGATCAACTGTAGCAAATCTTATCTGTGAGTTTTCAATTTTGGTAAAAATCATTACAGAGAAACAGTTTCCACATAGTTAAAAAGGAAAAAAAGAGATGAAATAAGAGATGAAAATGGAATATGAAGAGAAATTAGACTGCAGTAGTAGTTGTGAAGTACCCTTTAAGGGACGCCAAATTAAAGTTAGATTACACAACCCCTTTGGGGATCGGTTGATAACCTTGATTAAGAGTTTTAAAGTTATAATTGACTGATGTGAATGATTGAGAGTGTGTGAAGAAGGTACCAAGTGTGCAAGAGTGGAATAAGGGAGTGAAAGATTGTATAAAAGAAAATGTGAACTTTTGAGTTTTGTATGTTTTTTTTTTTACTGGCGAGTGTGTTTGAGTGTGTTTGAGTGAGTGCATGAGTTAGAGAGAGAGAGATATGATTAACCCGGTGAGGAATGGAACAGAGAGGGAGGCTCAACCCCAGCTGCTCAGTGTGATTCTCACTGGTAAAAAATACAAATAGGCACATAAAATTAGTTTTGGTGTCAGAAGGTTGGACTAGTTCGACCCTCACAGACCAGGAGCTCGGGACATAGTGAGCCATATGTTCTGGTTGGCCAAAGCTAGTGAGGTCAGTAAGTGAAAAAGTGGGTGATTGATAATGTGAATGAAAGAGAATGTTATGTCTGGGGATTCTCACTGCCTAACCCTTTTTCCTCCCACAGCCAGCAGGCGGTGTGAAGACCCAGACGACAATACAGCTGCACACAGTTAAACATAATCAGTCTACTACTTAAACCACCTGCCGCCTGATCTATACCGCAGTTGATGATTAGTGAGTCGTAGTTAACCTTGTCTACCCAGTTTGATGGTGATTTTCTGTTCTGTGTTTTTGTTTTTCTTCTGCCCATGATTATGGTGATTTTTTGTTGGAAGCTCACGCTTAGTTTTTTGGTCCTTGTTTTTTTGAGAAGCTTTGGCTGTCCAGAGGGTGTCAAATAAAGAACTTTCTCTGATCCTCTGCGTGTGGGTCCAGATCTTACCTCGCCTTAACAGAGAATTGAGAACAACTGAAAGAAAGCAAGAAAAAAGAATGAGTGAGAGTGGTAAAGACCCCTCCCCGTGAGAGTCCCTGGGGAGCTGTTTGGAGAGTGGCAAACAATAAATTATAAATTCACATACAGCGGATACTGTGGAAAAGCAGCTTAAAACTTTGTAAAGAAATGATGTAAAAGCATGAACAGTGAGGGAATTTTTGGAGATAGGGAGGGGTCACCACCCACCACAGCACAGAGACATGCTTTTCTAAACATGGTAAAGCTCAGAATGATTGCAGCACTGACAGTATATAAGAATTTGGGGAAATTATCTAAGTCAAAACATAGAAGAGAATTAGACAAATTGGATGATTATTACAAAATGACCCGTCTGCACTTTCTAAACTGTTTTGATCATCTTAGTGCACAGAAAGGGGGGCTGCTTACACGCCCCCAGCTGCAAGCTGTAACTCACTCTGCCTCTCACAGTAAAGCGCAACTTATGGTCATCCAGCAGCAAAATAAGGATACAGTATTTCCAATGGTTTCATTGACTACTCTGCCCCCAGATGCTGAGATGACACAAATGTTGAAGGATCATGAGCAGATGCCTGTATTTAGTGGACAGGTTAAATTGGAGGGACAAGTAGAAGATACTGAGGAAGAGGAACTGATTAAACAAAATAAGTGGGATAAACAAATGGAAATGCTGACCCAGGTTATTGAGTTTAAGTTAGATAATTTCCTTAAAACTGTTACCCCCCAGTCTGCTGATAGTACAGTTCAGAGTGACGATGAGGAACCAAAAACTATAAAACATACCAGTTCTGAGGGACTTCTGCTCCCCCCTGTTTTACTTCTCTCACCAAATGGTAGGCCTGAATCTTCAGAGGTGACAATTTTTACCCCTTTAAGATTATCTACGACTAAAACTAAAAACACACTGACAACCACAGATACCCAAGGGATCCCAGTGTACAGAGTAACACCTCCTGATTTATCAAATTATGACTCTGACTTGTATTCTACTGGCCCAGTACAGAATACCAGAGCCAAAAGGGGAGTTGCAGCATCTTCCCAGTGCCCCCTGGTACCTGTGCCGGGAGGAGCTGACAGGAAGAAATACCACCTTTGATCTTATTCAGATAGAACCCTGTTAAAATCACAGCTACCTAATCCTAAAGCGGTAGCTCACACATGGATAAGTGAGTTTTTCAAAGTCTTCAGTGGTCAGGAATTAGCTGTAGGAGATATAAGGACAGAAGTTCATGGACTACAGAAATAGAACAGGCTGCAAGTACAGATAATGTAGGACCAGCTCAGCTATTTGGCCATTATGCTCTTAGATTTTGGCAGGCCCAATACCCTGTTGACACAGATTCTGCTGTAATGAAAAACACTGTGAGACACACCAGCGAGGATCCAAAAGTGTATGTAGCAAGAATGCTGAGGATCTGGGAAGAACAGGTTGGTCAAGCACCCCTTACAGACTCATTAAGAAAATTATTTAAATGAACAATGACTGAGGGTCAGCCTGAGTCAGTCAGAGAAGTACTGCCATTGGAACAGTGGATAGCTACTTTAGTTCATCATCTCAGCCGATATGATAAGTTAAAAAGGAAAAATGAGGAAGAAGTAGAAAAATTAAAAGCCCAATTGGTTAAAGAACAGTTGAGTGAGTACAGAGATAAAATAAATGAGAAAAAGAGAACAAAACACAGGGAGACATGCAGTTAGTAGTTGCACCTATCACAGCCATCCTATCTATACCTATATTTAATCCCACCTTCAGTTGATCCTTACCAGATGAATCAAACATATTATGGAAGAGGTAGGGGGTTTAACAGGGGAGGTAGAGGAGCTTACAATCCTGAGCAAACCCACGGGTGTTAGAATTGTGGTCAGGCAGGGCATATATCTAGAAATTGCCCTTATTAGATCCTGATGTGGGCCAGGATCTGGGGGAAGACATCATTTATGCTATGCTGTGAGGAAAACTACACATCCTCACTGCCCAGAGCCAGCCTGGAAGCTGGGGCAGAAGCAGCTGATTCATAGGATTTATGATTTATTATTTATTATACGCAATTACATAGGACTATAATATACAGATAACACATTGTGTTTACATTTGTTGCTGTGATTTTTGATATTTTTCTCACAGTTTGCTCATATTATACTTAGATTAGATAGATAGATAGATAGATAGATAGAGGTAAAATATCAGGAATATATCAAATAATAGACATGAACTAATCCAAATTCTGTCTGTCTGTCTGTATATATGTATGTATATATGTGTATATATATATATATATATATATATATATATATATATATATATATATATATATATATAAAACCAATCTTTCATTATTTCTTTTGTTTTTCTTTTATTGTGCCTTCACTCCCTTAGAAATCACATTAGTGTAGAATTGTCAACACATAGGAATGCATACATTTAGATAACAGGTAACCACTAGAGAGATGGCATTCCATTGTTCTTTATTGGAGGGGAGAGGGAGGGTGGAAAGGAAAATGGGATCATGTGATTGCTGGAACGGGTTGCATTTAGTTTAGGACTCATGTGCACAGATGTAGGGATTTGAGGTGGCAAGTGGCCACCTCAACAGGGGGATTGTTGGTGAATGACTTTATGGCAGAGGCCTGTTGGTGAATAATTTTATGGCAGGGACTTTTAGCTATACAGATTGTTCCTTGATCTGTGGTCATTAGCATTCCCTTTGGCTGTTTGTGTACTGATAACACTTTTTATGGCTTAATTACCTGTAACCAAATGGGGAGATGTTTCCTGGCAGTTCCACACTTACATGCCTGCAGTTCACTCAAACATACCAATTGTAAACCATAATGTAACCTCCCTTTTTTAAAGAAAAGGATAAATCGATAGTGCTTTGTTGATTTGGGGCCACTCTCAGCCAACTCTTAAAGGTGACTGGACAGTGGCCCAGCGCTGACGGTAAACTGATTCTCTGTATTAATGTCTTTTGTTATATCTGATTGTTGTATTAAATTATGTTAAACTTAATATTGATTCTCTTGCTGTTTTATTACTGAGGTTGATCCTACCTGGATAAACGAATACGTAATTGCAACAATGGCCTGGATACTTTTAAGCTGGGAATTGCACATTTTGGCAGTATTATAATCTAGAGTATTTAATCAGAACAAGTTGGTTTTGAACAATTAACAAAAACTGCTGATGTGATGGAAATGATCATTTTTATCTATTCCAAATACTTTACAATTGAGTGACTTCACAAGTTTATGAAATTTAGGCTTTTTTGATAACTAGTGGTGAAAGTGAAGTGATTGCTACAGATTTTTATGTTTTTTTGTTTGTTTTTTTTTTAAATATTAACCGACAAATTAGAAACCTTTCTCAAGATATGATGGACAGTACAGCCAAGCAAAAGTGGAGATGATGGAATTTGTAAACTGGACAAATTAGCAAAATATCACAGTCAAGAAAAGTGCCAGCATTGTGCTGTTCTGCCACTTATCTATTATCATTCCAATGAACTATGAACACAAATGCTGCTAGATCATTTCTGTAATTTAAAAAAAAAAAAAAACAGCACTCTACCAAGACCTGCAAGACCTGCTAATCATGGCAGGTAATTTGTATTGTAACAAATTTGTATTGTAACAATCATGTGTATTACACAAGCGTAGTTGGCTGAAAGTATAAGCTTCTATAGGACAGAAAGCCTCTTATTTGATGTTCAAATATTTTCATACAGAGGAATTCATCCTTGAATTGATGACTGAAAGGTGCTTTGGTCTTGCATTTAATGGTCTGATCTCGGGGCAAACTTAACTGGGACATCTACTCCTCGAAACTTTAACAACTGTCTTAAATGTTAACTAATCTCACTGTTGAAAAATGTCTTCCATATCACTTGGGAATTACCTTGTAACCTTTTCAAGATTAATAGGCAGCAACATTTGCTTATTTAAGATCACTGGTGACCTTTTTTCTTCTTGGTAATTGTAGTAATACACATCTGAATGTTTCAGATCAGCCCAATTCCTAAAAGTGAATTTCTAAAGAGGTACTCACACTTGCTGATGATCAATTAGCTGCCAGAAGTTTGTTTTATTAGCAGCAGATGGCTATTAAGTTACTCTGTAATTCCGCTTAGTTTTCAGACACTGCTTCTGCGCCTTGGCTTATTTTTAATAATAAAACCTGACATGGTTGAATATGTAACTGTCGCTATTCATCTTATGGCTCTATTAACATAACTGTAGAACCTAGTAAAAACCAGAACTTTTTTTTCATTATTCATTTATTTTCTCACACAATACATCTTTGGAAATGAAAGAAAGCATACTTTAATGACTCACATCACTATTAGATTAAATTACCAGTATGACAGTGACAGTGTCTAAAATTACACCCTTAGTCAGTATGATCCAATTTCTTAGTTACGTTATATGAAGTTGTTTTTTTTTTTTTGTTTTTTTTTTGTTTTTTTTTTTATGAGATATTCCTCAATGAACAGCACTGGTGAAGATGTGACTGAAGGTTTTTTTTTTAACTCAGTAAAAAGTATACTTGTTTTACTGGACTTTAAATATTTTGTTACTATGTAATACAAAAATTGTTGTCAGAAGTGTGGACCCCAATTCACAACTCACGGCAAGCTTAACTCATTGGTTGGAAGATGCTACAACTTTGGCACATTTTGTTGAGCTATATAAGTGGTGGCTGTCCAGTATCTCCAGACATCTGTGTCTTGTTTGTTTCATATGCTGGAATATTTGTGGAAATGTTTGTAATTTTTTAGATATTAATCATGGCAAGAAAACTGCAGCTGCACCTTCTACAGCTGCAGCTTCAGGAAGAAGAAGAAAAAGATCTAGTGGTTGTAGCCGCTGCTTTTGTTTGGCTGTGCCCCAGTGGCACATGTATGACATGCTTCTGTATATGGACATACTTCCATAAGTACGGATTTCCATATGTACTTCCGCTATATGTGGCTCCATTTGAAAGCCATTCATGGGAACGCTGTAAGGGGCCCCCCTAGAACAACTTATGTTCTTGTGCCATACTTACACAAACATAGTGCACTGCTCTGAGATATCTTCTTTTGCCAACATAATTACTTTTGATCTCTGACAGTGACACTGAACCTTTCGCATTGCATCTCCCTGGTATGTGTGGGAAACAAACATCACTGCATGAAAAAAGAGAAAGTGAGAGACACTGCCTACTCTTGCCTGTGGGGATACACTGACAAGCCTTGAAATGTGAAGCACACTACTGTAAGGGTATGCTAGGGTTTCTTAAGAGTGCTACTCATTGCTGTTCACACACTGTCATAACATATTCCTGATAAATACATCAGTACACACACACACACACATCACATCACACTATCAACATCCTCATTGTGTTGCCCTGTGAACTTATTTCATTTCTGTGAATAATTGCATTACCTAAATGGTTGAGTTGATTTATTAAGATGTTTTATTTAGGAGGGGAGCAGAGTTACGGCTTCTCTCCACATTAAAAGTAGCTTTTTTGCAGGGTTTAGTGGGGTTGATGGGTATAAGGCAGTGAGCTCCTTGAGCAATGTGGAACATAACTTGGATTAATTAGTCCAAGTTAGCAGACTCCTGAGGTGAGTATAATGTGCTGGAGATGTAACATTCCTGCAGACATAGTGACTGAGGGCCACAGTGCTTCCAGCTGTTTCCTCTTAATGGGAAGAGGTTACAATCCTTAAAGAGGATTTACAGTTTAACCCACAGGTCAGCTGAGTGACAAACATGTTCCTTCAAATACACTACAGTTTACACGATACTTAGTATTGATCTTCTGTTTTAAGAGGGTATCTGATAACAGATGACTTTAATTCAGTCTTTTAAGAGATATTATGACTGGCAGTGAAATCTGTGTATTTTAAATGAACCTTTATATGTTAATAGTTTCAAGATAATTGTAAATGGCTAGTGTCTGACAGATCAACCCACCTCTGGATTCTCTCTGTCCCCTCTTGAATAAAAACATTACCACTATTTCATACAGGTTTAGATAAGGTTCTAGCCAAGATTATTTATATATATATATAATTATTTATTATTATTATTATTATTATTATCATTAGTAGTAGTAGTAGTAGTAGCATTTTCCCCACTTTTCCCAAGTGATTCCTGAAAGGAAATTTTTAGTTTTTCCATTTGTATTTGTCTCAGTGCCTTGTAAAGACTTGATCATTGCAAAATGCTGTGCAAAAGACTAGAGAGTGCCTGGTGTCTCTTAGTCCCCAAAAAGTCTAGAAGAGACTAGGCACTTGTAGTTTTGTTGTTTTATCATTGTTTAAGTTGCTATCCATATTTATTTACTTTAATCTCTTTATTGGGATAAAAACAGAAAATACAGAGAGAGTGTTGGAGGTTGATCAGGTAATCAGTTGGTCAATTATTGTTCATTTTTTAAAATAATCATGCAGACATAGTGGCTGAGGGCCACAGTGCTTCCTGCCATTTCCTGGCATTAGCCATACCAATCTCGTTTTCTCTCTAGCATCAATCTTTTTGATTGATTGATAGGACTACCACAGCAGTTCTTTCCCATTTGGCCACCTTATTCTACTGGTCCCCTTTTATTTTCTTTATTTTGATCAGGAAATTATTTGTAGTAATAACATAGATCTTGCCCAGCTCTTGTAGGCTCACCAACTATACCAATTACAACCGTTTAATAAGATGACCTATATGCAGACTCCTCCATTAGGAATATGCCACTTTACAGTAGCATATTCATGAGTAATTTATCACTTTCTTATGATCTGTGTTAAGTATTCTAATATGGATAGTTAGTTTAGTGTTCTTTTTCTCTTGGAACACTGGTATTTACCTGATTATGTTCTCCAGAGCCAGCTTCTCCTGGTAACCTTTCACCCAATAATTTACAGTTTCAAAAGAAGACAGCAAAAGGGAATGATCACCCATTTTTCATGGGAGTAGAATGCAATAACTTAAACCATCTAGGCTGTCTTCTTTCCACCTGCAGACTCCTGCATATTTGTTGTGACTGTAGTGGACCCCATACAAGAAAAATATTTCTCTTGAGATTCAACTACACCAATAGACTAACAAGCAGAGATGACAAGCAGAACTGACAGCAAGGGCCAGGTTGCATCCTTCTCACATCAATTTAACAAAAGGTTTGTTAACACATCTTTAAAAAAGATGTATGTTGTCACAACACTAATCAAGGTCAAAAATCAATTTAACAATCCATATTCCTTGTGGTCCATACTCCTTGTGGTTCTGACTCAGCTCCCAGAGTTGGAACCAGACATAGAGAAGGTGCATTCAGCTTCTGTGCTCTGCATGTCTGGAACAAATTCCCAGAAAGCCTCAGACAAGCTGAAATACTCAGTTTATTTAACTCCAGACTGAAGACACAGCTGTTCTCAACTGCACTTGAATGACGTTCCAAATCTGCACTGATACTTTTAAGCTAGAGTTTCAACACTTGATCATATTTTAACTACTGTTTTGGTATTGACAAGTTTATCAACAGTTTGGAATACTGTCCATTGTCGCAAATTAGTCTAAGGAGCTTCACATTAATCCAAAGCCTCGTTCCCATTAACGATAAAATTAACAAATACTCTCATTTCTCACTGAACCAGCAAATGCACACTAATAAGCTGTAGTCTGTCATGGACCAGTACTTGTGTGTATGCCTAACCCTTCTCTTCCTGCAGTGGAGCGGCCGGAGGTGGGACGATCCCCGGAAACACTAGACTCCACACCGGCAGCTCGTACACACTAATTGACTGGCTTTTTAAACTACCCTCCATGGACTCCCAGTGCAGGATTATTCTCTTTGATTACCTCACCCGTGTGTCCAGGGATCTCCTGCCTCCTGGCTTATGATTCAGCTTGTGCCAATCTTTGTATCAGTGAGTTTTTGTATGCTAGTGGTAGACACCGTCCGTTTGGACCTTTTTTCCCACGTTGGTGGTGATCTTTAGTTTAACCCTTTTGGTAGTTACCATTTCCATAGGAAGAATGTTTCAGTTGCTACTTTACCTTTTTTTTTGTATAGATTTTGTGAATAAACCATTTTTTGGAAAGTACTCTGCGACTGAGTCCTGAATTCTTGTTTGACATGTAACATAGTCCTTTCTAATGAAGGCACGTTTCAAAAAGTATGACTTAATTATGTTATGATACCAACCCCTACTCACTTCTCAGCTATCAGTCTCTAAAAAACTACTACTAGACAGTAGTTGGGAGTTAATTATCATCATACAGTCCCTTTACTAAAAAAATTTGGATGAAGTCTAATGTGATTATGTCAGGTGTGTGCTTATATGTGCGAGCGTGTATCTGTGTCAGTATGTGTGTGTGGTGGTGGGGGGGAAGTGTCACTGATTAAAGACTTGTAGGGGTCAGTATGTTAAATTACACTATTTTGTCATTGCGCAATCAGTGTGGAGTGTCACGTCACATGAATGCATAGACATGACTACTACCTGTTTAATCTTTTTTTTTTTTTTTTTAACCTGGCAGAGCTTTCTTTCAGGTTTTGTGAGTGCAGACCAGTTTGCAGGTCCAACAGATGATCAGTGCTGCAAATGTTCTGCACCTATTCTTCCAGTGAAGTGTATCATAAAACGTGACTCAATTTATACCTAGCTTACTTGGGGCCATTCCATTTCTTTTCCGCCTATGAACAAAACAGTTTGAGTGTTTACTGGAATTTATACATGGTTAAATGAAGAACACTTACCATTGTCATTTACTTAGATTTCTGGGTGTATAATTACGGAACTTCAACAGAACAAAACCAACACAGAATAAAAATGTATATTATCAGCTATTGTTGTAATGTAGTCAACTTTAAAATCAAGATATTTATTTGAGGCACAACAGAAATTTAAACCAATTACCCTAACCCTAACCCTTATTTGACATCACAAATATAGTATTCCAGGATGTATATTAATGATGATTAATGAACAGTATAATATGAAGCAGAGGAACACTTCCAGGACAGCACACACACCCTTGAAACAATAAATTGCAGGGACTTCTACTAAGTAAAAACAGTGTCTTCAGTATTTTTTGATATGTACATCTTGCACACAGCATTGCTGCTGCAAGATGATGGCAAAGATATGCTGTGTAACTGGTCCTCTTGCTGACTGTCCTGTTGTAGGC
>JAOWBL010000630.1:0-17145 GCA_028564865.1 Zenarchopterus dispar | reverse complement strand
TATATATATAGACAGATAGATAGATATCTTATAATTTAGGTTTTTTATTTCATTTTAGAAATGATGTCTTTGTTTATTTGGGGATTTTTAAATTGGTTTCAGTGTCATGGGTTTTGTTTTTGGTTAGTTCCTGTTTTATTTTGAAAGTCTGTGTCCCCTGTGTTTACTTATAGTTGGACTCCCCTTGCTCCTGTCTGCCCTGATTCTTTGCACCTGTGTCTCATTTGTCCTGTTAGTATATCTTGCCTTCTCTTTCCCTTTTTACCAGCTGGTTCGTACTGTCTCCCTGGCTGTAGTTATTTCTGGAAAGGTAGTGCGTTTTTTTTTCTTTTTTGAATACCTGTTTGTATAGTTATTTTATTTGATAATTTTTGTTTTGCACTCCTCCTGTCCTCATGCCCTGCATTTGGGTTCTGCTGTAATCTTTTCATAACATTTACCCTGTACAGCACTTTGAGCAACTGAGGTTGTTTTAAATGTTGTTTTAAATGTGCTATAGAAATAAACTTGATGTCCACATGTGATCATACAGCCTTGTGTGTAGATAATCAAGAGGAAGCCACAGATGTACAGACAGAGCATGATATGTTGACTATTTGCTTGAATAGACTCTGGAAGACTAAAGAGGCAGATGAGCCGACCGTCATTTTGTGCCAGAAAATCCCAACAATCTTTAGTTATTTTTCTTCTTGAAGTTGTTTTAGAAAGGTATTATAACACTAGAGTGGACATTCATTCAGATGCCTACTAACATTTAATGTTGCTTTAAAGCACTTCCAGTAGAATAGGATTTGTATGTTGAAAAATATGTGTACGAATTGTTTACTCATCTGGACATAGGACTCAAATTGATTCTTCGTTAATGAATAGGTAAAAAGAATCCATGTATCTGGAGTTTTTGTCTTGTTTTGCTCTCTCTGAGGATTTACACACAAAGAAACACCCTAATATTTTCATCCTATTCCAAATGACAATGATCTAAATGTTCCCCATTTCTGCAAAGCCTGTTTTCACAGTGTTGGGGCTCAGCCTCTATTGAGATGGCTTTCTTCTAACTGCTGGAAATGTCAAATTCCCGCACTTTGAGTGGATGTGTGCAGAACTGTCTGATCCAAATCTATGAACTCTTGTGTGGATACAAGTCTTTTTATAGTGCTGTATCAGTGGGGGCTAGTCTTTGTGTGGAAAGGTGCACTGGTCTGTCACAATGGTTGGGAAGAGATAATTTTGTGGAATGGAAAGATTAGGGCTTCATCTGTGATGGTATAAAATGGGAACTGTAACAAAGATGCCATAGCAGCTGTGACCCAGACAGCTGCCTAGAAATCATGTGTTTGAGCCTCATTAGAATGTGTCTCACATGAAGATCAGGCCTCGTCAATAAAAATGCCTGTTCTAATCATTTCTGTCTTTTTCAGGTACAACTCCAATCACTGAAAATATTAAATATATTTAGCTTAATTTTTATAGATTCATTTGTTCATTTTTTTCCTGACTAATCAAACTTAAATGTCTGGATGAAAGTGAGAGCGCTGATCCATTATGCCAGTAGTTAATGCTCTTATGTCTGATTTGTCACTGTTTGGCAGCAAGAAGCATCACATGTTGCACATGCCTGAGGTTGTTATGCAATAAAAAGCCTTTATTTATTTTCATGCCAGCTTTACAGACAACAGTGACTGGAACAAGATTAATTCTTGAGTCTAAGTGGGCTAACTTGTGCAGCATTTCATTATTTTCCACTTTTAAAATGAAACATTTAACTTTTAAAACAAAAAAATACATTTTGAAGATGAGAAAAAATGACATGAGTCTCAGACTTTGGTCCAACATTAAAAAAAAAAAAAAAAAAAAAAAAATTCAGTTTCAGTATTCATACAAATCTCAAGGCTCATCTTTTTCTGTCCACATGTGGACCCACCACCCAACTCACCTTTTATCTATTTACTTTTTTTTTTTTTTTTGGCATACTCTAACTGGCCCTGAGATTTTATGTGCAAGTATTCAGTCAGAATATGTTCTGTCATTTGTTTTGTTGCTTGGTAATACTTTCCAACTGAACAAGCTCCAGTGTATTTTTGTCCTTGGTCTTGCAAAACACAGCAAGGCAAGTCAAGTTTATTTGTATAGCACATTTCATGTAAAAGACAATTCAAAGTGCTTTATATAAAAACATTTTAAAAATGCATTAAAAAGTAAAAGAGTTTAAAAGCAGGAAATAAATATAGTCAAGTTAAAAAGAATAAAACAAATGAGATGCAATAAATAAAGGTTCTAGTTTACTGAAATGCAGTAGTAAAATGAAAAGGTTTCCAACCTTGATTTAAAGCAGTTGAGAGTTTAAGCAGTTCTGATGCATTACGGGAGGTTTTTTTCTACAGATGAGGAGCATAAAACCTGAACGCTGCCTTGCTGTATTTTGGGCCTGGACCATTAAGAGATTTATAAACCAACCACAGGATTTTAAAATCTATTATGTGACAGACAGGAAGCCAGTGTGAAGATGGAAGAACTGGAGTTATATGCTCCACCCTCTCGGCCTAAGGGAGGACTCGGCCAGCAGATTTCTGAACTAACTGCAGCTGTTTGATGGATTTTTCAGGGAGACCAGTGAGAACAGCATTACAGTAGCCCAGACTACTGAACATAAAAACATTTTCCAAGTCCTGCTGAGACATCAGTCCTTTATTCTTTGATATGTTCTTTAGATGATAATAGGGTGACGTCACTACGGTTTTAATGTGGCTGTTAAAATTCAGTTCGGAGTACAGAACCACTCCCTGATTTCTGGCCTGGGTGTTGGTTTTAGCGTCACCGCTTGAAGTTGAATGTTAACTTTTAATCTTTCTCTCTTGGGCTAAACACTATTTCTGTTATGTCTTTATTTAAAGGAAGAAAATTATCACACATCCACTCTTTAATTTAATCAATGCATTCAATCAATGTTTGAATTGGATTATAGTCTCCTGGTGAGATGGTTATATACATTTATGTTGCATCTGCATAGTTATGGTAACACATTTTGTTCTTTTTCATAATTTAAGTGAGTGGGAGGATATAGATATAAAAACAAAACAAAACAGAGGTCTCAGAATTGAACTTTGGGGAACTCCATGTTCTTTTTGGTAGCTCTGATTTGTAATTAACTAAAAACACAGAAAAAAGTTAGATTTTTGTTTTTGCTCTTTATAAATTTTGCGATTTTTTTATTGATCATTTCTCTTTCTTAACATAAGCATAACTGTAACATTACATTTGAAAACTTAACCTTAACAATATATTGTTTTAGAATGTTTTTTTTTTTTCATTTTGCTTTCTAAAAGAATCATCTTCATTCATGCTTCCTCCATCTAGACTACTTGATTTTGAAAGTCCAAGGAAAGACTGAAGGTTTTTCCTCAATATATTGATTTAACATTAAGCATTTTTTTAAAAAAAACGGTGGAATATTATATTTCTATTCTATCAGAACTAACTTACTGGCATGTTTAGACTAAAAAATAATGGGCAATACATTAAGTCACATCACTCATTGGTTTCTGAAGAACTGTTTTGAAGCCTCTTTTTCTCTGTACTGAGTGCAACCATGTTGCTCAGGAACCTGACGAGAAGACTCGCACCATATGTCAATCAAAGTTGGCTCTGGCTACAAGGTCCTTCAACTGAATCTTATGAAAACATGGGACTCAACCTGGAAGTTGGATGATTAGTGCCTGTTTTTACCAGTAAAATGAGAAAATGATTTTAATAACTTGCTGACAGAGGATAAACTTCAGAAGAAAAAAAACATAAAATTAAAACAGGTGCATGTAGGTTCTTAGTTAACAAATAACTAACATACATAAGGAGCAGTATAATGTAATCCCTCCCTTTTCCTGAACTTACCCATCAGCAAGCCCCCCACTCCCTGTTGCTGTAGCTCACTCTGCAAATTTATTGGTGTTTAGTGTTTCACAGTGGTGACTGCCTGCACAAAAACCTTGTCCCAAGATGTTTTTGACCAATTTTGGATGAAAAACCACCTTCTGTCAGGGGCAAACACATGGAACATAAATATGCCACAGAGGGATATGTACAAAATCTAAAAGTAGACATGATATGGTGATTCTGTTAAACTGGACACAACAGTTTGTAGATCACTGTGCAACACTGAGAAGTTCTCTAGCTGTCCCTTTTGAAGAATGAAAGAAACAGATGCGCTTCATGAGATCTCAACTACACTCAAACACTTAAACACTACATAGCTACTTTTGTAGCTCTGTATTGTGTAAGACATATGTTTTGGACAACCTCAGCTTAGTATTGTCACAGTAAAACAGACAAGTTTTGGACAACGTCATCTTCAAGTTTATTAAGACAGATTAAACTTTGGACAGATGTTTTACAACAGAAAAAACATCTTGCTATTCTGGACTCAACTGTATATTTCTTTATTGCTGCCTGTTGGAAATTAACATTTCTTTTGGTAATGCATTTTATTCTTTCACAAATTTGAGTCTTGCCACATCTACTCTTTTGGTTAAGCCCAATGACTTGCTATTTTCTTAACCTTTTTTAGCTAAAGTACTGGCACGTTGAATAAATTGTGGTACATACAGTTACTGTGATTATCTTAATCACAGATGACTGGATGTAAAGGAGCAGTCGAATGCTTAGGCTCTAAGTGCCCCTTTTCTCCTCTGAATTTATAACTTTAGTGCCTCTTATGCTGACTATTTTTTTCAAAAAGTTTTAAATTTTACATCATATGTTTTAAAACATATATGATTGCTTTGGCTCAAGCAATTTGATTTAAAAGGGAAAAAATAACTTTTAACAACTGCGTGAGTATTAATTTTGTGACATCGCATAAATCCTTATCCTCTGTTGATGGACATGCCGCAGCCACCTAACAATGTTGATCCAGCACTCATTCTCCACCACAGAATTTCCAAGACACTGGTAACAATAGTGCGCTCTAAGCCAGCAGTCGAACATGAAATTACGATGAAGAGCATGTTAGAGGCGATGATAAAGAAAACATGAGAGCGTGGTGCTGTTTAGCAGTCCCTCAGCTCTGCCTACTTCCACAGTGACTCCAATCTGCCGCAAACCATTTGTGTTCACACCATTTCATCAAACATTGTGGCAGCGTTGAGACTCACTCGCTTTGAGAGAAAAACACAACTGTAGATACTTGTGCTTCTGGCAGCAGAAGCTGCAGAGAAGAGATTTGTAAAGCAGGACATACCAGTTGGGACGAGATGAGTTTTAAAATGGTCAAGAAGTCAGTCAGTTTGTTCAGAACAATAATGTCAAACCAGTTTCATAAAACAAGTGCATATGATTACCTTGGATCTAAAGAATTTTGTTGCCAAAAATCTAATTTGCATGTATAAACCACTCCATAAACCATCCTTCCAATGAAACAGTAGGTTCACTTTTGGGGAGATTAACCCTTAATTGTCAAAGAGAGCCTTAAAATGCTCCTAGTAATTGCAGCCTAATGTCAACAAAGAAAGGGCTAAAGAAACAGAGTTTTAAAGGAGACGCTTTAAAGCAGCATATTCAAACCATCCAGTAGTAGGAAGAATGAGAGTAGAGTATCAACTTTTAATACTCGAATAAAGCATTTGTAAAGTGCTCTTTGTCAATACTTCGAATAGATACCCAGTTAATCACAGGCTTGGACTGTGTATATATGTATTGAAACCACAAATACACATGTTGCATATATGTAAATTTGCTGGTTTGAAGGCAGTTCCAGCTCAGAGTCAGCTCCCATCTGGACATTTTCAGTGAGTAAAAGAATTAAAAACAAGAAAACTAATATTTCTAGTCGCATTTCCAATACCACTTATTTACAAGAGAAAATCAAAACTCAAAATTTGTGATTAAAGTAGCGCTGCAGGGGGTCGGTATTTCCAGTGAATGGTATTTTTCAAACTGGCGACCTGTCCAGGGTGAACCCCTGCCTATTCTATCGCCTATGCCTATCGCCTGTAATAAGCTGGGATAGGCTCCAGCAGAACCCTGTGACCATATAGATGGATTCAGCAGGTATAGAAAATGGATGGATAGATGGTGTTTTTTGAATAAGTGTACCCTACTTCTCATAACTCTCCATGTATCTTTCCTGTGAGACTTCTCTTAAAAAAAAAATCAAAGATAAAAATTTCAACATTGAACAATTGACCAGTTACGTCACTTTCAGCACTGCCAGACAATGCGGAAACTTGTAAAAAGCGTTGCCATTTTGCGATAAAAGTGGAATATCAAAAAAAACACCTCCTGGAAGTGCATATTTTTTTTAATTAGAACTGTTTCTGTTAAAGGATTTCTTTTTTGATATATAGTTTTGGGCAAATCTAACTGTAATGGAAACATGCCTTCTAAGTGTATGGGTGTAGAAATAATATAAAAAAAAAAACATAACCAACGTTAAAAAAAATGTAACCGTATTACCATAAATAAATTTAATTTATCTGAATGTTCTCTTCTTTTAACAAGGGGCACCTGCCCCCAAACATGTTTGTGATGATTGGGCTGTAACTAAGCAATGATTCAGTAATGGGAATCACTGCATTGGCTGAGGCACAATTGCGAAAACCAATGTCAATAAACATATCACACTATCCATAACTATAACGTACGAGGCTGGGAAACAACAAGTGGGCTCAGGAAAGCTGGAAAACTGTCCTGTGGTAGAAGGAATGAAAAGTTTAATTCTGAATGCAATCAGGGTTGAAAAGAAAAGTGACAATCTGGCTTGTTCTCAGCACATAAAGTTAATGACTATAATGCAATGAGTTCACTAATGAAACATCTGGAATAAAACAGGTTCAACAGCAACACAGTGGTTCTTTTAGCTCTTTTCAAATGTTATTTAAAACTGTGTAGAGAAACATTTACATATTCTGCAAGTATAATCAGCTTTTTATATTTTTTTTTAAATTCCAAAGCTTAGCGAACAAGCTTTACAGTGAAGTTTGACATAGATTTAAAAATACCTTATTTTTCTGCTGGCACCTGTCTTACCAGCTCCTGACCCTGGTTTGATGCTTGGCACGTTTTAAGCTCAACAGCATCCACTTTGCCAACCTAACACAGACCCCTCAGACCACAGAGCAACATTCAGCTCTCAGATTTTAAAAACTATTATAATTGGACTGCCATATTGGCAGGCCTTATTGTTTTCTGCTATTAAAATCACTGGTGTCCTCTTTGGCAGTGGTTATCAGGCATCCAAATAACAAGGCAGGGTGTTTCCATTTTCCTCCAATGACACTTTTCTTTTTTTTAATGGGTGATTTTAGAATATTTGCAACCTTTTATAACCGATTAACTGCACATGATGTGCGAGCTCAGTACTGCAGGGTGATGAAGTCTTTCAGCTATCAGTGGACCCAATTGAGCTCATCCCAGGAGCTTAAGTAAGTCTCCACTCCTGTTTAGCACTTAGTGTCACAGCAAAAAAGGTCTACAACTGTTGTACTGATAATGGTATTGGCCTCTTTGTATACAAATGTCGATATTATTGCAAGTATTACCCCAGCAGGGCAGGTGGGGTGTGTCTAGACCCTCTTGAGTTTTTTATACTGTATCTTGTTTCAGATTGAACCTTGAAATGGATTTAGTTTCTTTGATTTTTTTTCATCAGTTTTTCATCAATATACATATGAAGCTACAGTGGGGGAAAAAAGAGTCCTTTAAAAAAAAAAGATATATATATAACAAGATCTCAGAGAAAAGAGACTGAGCATCACCTCATTAGTATCGTTCTATGTTCATATTCTTCTGAAGCAAAGAGTGGGACGCCACTCAGGATAGCAGGTAAGACAGATGCAGAGTGGAAACCTTTTCCAAAATACTTAAGAACCTAGCCAAAACTTTAAATTTCTTTAAACAAATGTCCTTAATTATGCAGCACTGGAATAATTTCAGAAAGTTTTTTTCTGGACAGAATAAATAAATAAATACACAAAAGACTGTGTGAAGACTCCCTATCCAACCTAGATGAGGTTCAATAATTTATACAAGAAGAATAGAATAAACTTCCAAATGAAAGTTGAGCCAGACATGAAGCAATAACTAAGCTGCTGTTGTTGCAAATGTTGGTTTAAATCAGCAGCAGCTTGTAGTTCCTTTTCTATTATGGAGAATTTTGTTCAGATTGTGTGAAAATATCTGCTCCTCTGGAGGCCCCTCAGTTGTCCCATAAAGTCAGTAGTAAAGTCTGGCTGGCATCATCAACAGCTGCCCTTATTATGAAATTTAAAAAAAAATGTAATTAATCCAGTACACTGTAGTTTTAATTACATTATTCATTCCTTGTGTTAATTTTAACACACAATTAGTGCCTGTATAGTTGAGATTATAGCACCAAATAAAATTATATGAAAGGAAATAAGATTAGGAACACACACATTGTATCTATTGCACAGCTCTCACGTGATTTATTCAGCAGTCTCCTGCATAGCACAATAAATTTCACTCTTTGTATTAATAATAATCCTTTATTAATTCAGTTGTTGCATAAATAGTTGCATCCCTTGTAGCGTAGCTAACAGGATATAATGTCAATGTGTAAAACCAACACTAAAATTATCAGACACAATGCAGATACACAACGGTTAAACATGCTCCAAAAAGTAATTGGTGCACAAACGTTGCTGAATTAAGAGATGGTTTCATACAAAAGTGATGAAGCATATCAGAATTTTTCCCCACAGGGCATTTTAATTAACACATTAAGAATTAAAAGATGGCACAATAATAGTCACACATAATGGTGCCCCTTCTCTTTTTTTGTGGTGTAAACAAAAAGGTTGTAAATTATGTCTGTTTTGGGGCAAGCATAAAAAATGTATTTGGGTGTGCTTTTACAGATTGATTTTTATAGATAGAACTAATTAGAGTTTGGAAATGCGGTTGGAGTCAACTGCCAAAAGTGGTGCAGAAATGGTGTCAGATTTTTGCTTTTTTAATTCTGTTTTGGCTTTTGTTATATTTGGCATTACATCTTGAGAAGGAATAATAGAGGCTTCTGGAGCACATTCTGTGGAATGGCAATTCAGTCCAATATCCAAGACCTTCAAACAGCTCTAATGACACATTTTCCTGACTGAGCCGCCATGTGCTCATTGGCTTCTTTGCTCTGGTATCAGCTGCAAAGACGCACAAGCTGTCGACAGCACAGCCAGCCGCTTATTGTGAGTCAACAACTCTAAAAATATTACCAGGTCAGCACAGAGGTAAAAATAGAGTTTGGAGTACAAAAAAAAAAAAGTGACAGTGTACTCTCAAAAGTTGCTCTATTTGTTTGGCTCATTTTTATACTACTTTCATTTTCAAGTACTCTACAGCTGTTATTGTAAATGTACCATGAGAGCGGGTGAGGTGCTGCTAGTATTTTTTTTTTCTTTTAAGCTCATATTTTTAACCATATAATGCAATAAGAAAAGATAAAAATGTGGAAACCATTTTAAATCACCAGCTACTTAGATCTCCTTGTTCTCTACAGATGTTTGTGCTCATTCAAGCTCTATTTGCAAACTGTAAATTCACATGTATTTCAGTGATCCAGGACCTTTTCTAACTGTTGTGTGGAGACATGGGTATATTTATTTGTGCTTTAAAGTGTAACTGGATAAAAGGGAAAAAAACAGGTAAATTACATTTTATTACCACTGTTTATGAAATCAAAAAGAAGTCAAAATCAGTAAACAAATAAGGACAACATACACAACTCCATCCCTGCAAACAGATGCATTACCACTTAAGCACTTCTCTCTATAATTTGCACATTAGTCTGAGTAAGAGCAGGCTAATGGACTGGGGTTGTGACTCTTCTAATGGAAATGGTATTCCCTTAATTTGCAACAATTCAGCATGCAAACACTGGTGACAAACATGAAGACTCAGTTTATCAGTTTGCGTTAAACCTATGCTTTCTGTTCCAAAACAACATAGCATATGGCAGTTACCATGACAACATGCCATTGAATATAACCTGGTAGAGGGTAGGTTGTTCAGGTTATCCAAAACCTGTACCTGTGAGAATTATCTCCACCTGGTTCCAAAAAACACAGGTTATGTTAATGATCATGAAAATCATGTGTTGAGTATTTCAAGTCTCTATTAACCAGGACTGGTGCTTGGTCTCATAAAACGTACAGAGGCAAAAATAGTCTGCATCCTTTACACTTATCCATGTCACTGAGGTATTTTCTCACCTTGACAATTTTTTGATATTTCTTTTATTGAATCTTTAATTGGCTATATTTACACAACCTTCTGCAGGCTGATGTTTTAAAATTTTCATACCATAAAACTGCCCAAACATCTATCCAAACACTATTATTTATTTGTGCAGTACCAAGGACAGCGAACTTCCTGGTACAATAAATGCTTGCCAATCAGTGCATAAAGTTTGTCTTCGCCTAGGCCTAGCCAACACCAAGGAATTGGGACTGGAGTTGAAGGGAGAATATTTATTAAGAATATTATATATATTCTAATATAGCAGTAGCATCTTGAAGCTAGGAGGGTGTGTCCCCAGAACTTTCATCAATATTGGGCTACCCTCTTATTGATGCTGAAAGACAGCTCTACCACAGGGGTAAAAGAATGCTGGTTCAAAGCAGAGTAATTCATAGCTGCTGTTTTGCAACTGAATGGTTGGGTTTAGTCGGTGCAAGTTCAGAAAAGTTGGAGTTCAGGATTAATCTCATGGCTTGTTAAGCCTCCATTTATAAATACCTCCCTGGTTCACAGACTAGCAGCATGGGGGCTGATGGACCATACTGTACAATCATTAGTTGGTGTTACTTGTTTATTTTGTTCACTTCTCTCCTTTATTTTCCTTTTGTTCCTCTAAGATATTTTTCTAAGGCACAAGTGGTAGTTAGAGAGGAATGAAAATAAGCGGAAGAATCAATACATCACAACACAACTAATATAATAATAGTAATATAAGTCCAAGAAATTCTGTTTTCGAAGGCTGAATTTATCCAGAGTGAAAATATTGCCCTTGAAATGTTACAAAGTTAACAGTTCCTTTCTTTGAACTTCTGTATTGTGTCAGTGTCACCAATGCTTGATGTACCATGAGATGCATAATAGACACTAATAACTGTGACAGCTCTGAGTCTTTGAGTCACTGGACTCAGTGTATTTGCAGTTTTGTAGTTATTGTGGAAATCAGGAATGAAAACGCTGCTGTCTGATTCCCCTTCCCTGATTGATTAAGTTCAAGGACCTGCTCTTCACTCCACCTCCATACTGGGACCTGAAGACACCTTTGGAGGGGGTCTGTTTCATCTACCCAACCCTGCAATCATCTGGACTTTAAACTTTATAAAGCCCACTCAGCTGAGTTTCTTTCATCTAGCCCTACCTCTTTGTGTTGCTGTGGTAGTAGTATGGTTGTAATGGGAAATTGTACCCTTGTGTTTAATGTGCACTCATTTAAAAATGTGCATTATATGTATCACTGTGCAGCACCTGCTAACTAGGGTTAAGAATGTGTTTGTTATCTAGAGTATACAAATCTAATTTTGATGTATGAACAACTTCTAGTTTATGTCACACCTCCTTATCTCTGAGCCAGGGCATAACAATAGCAATTAGTTCCACAGTTGATATTAAAGGCATATGAATGATTCCCTGTAGACTTTTCTTGTAAGTTATGAACAAAGCATCTTTACATTAAAATTTCATAACATGCATTGCATGTAACATGAAGCCCTAACGACAAACTTGTTCCTGTGCTGTAACGAGACTACTCTTAGTGATATTTAGAAAGCTGCTTTTCCATATTGCAGTGATAACATTAACATCTACAGGCATCCTAGAACAAATATATGTCGTATGTGCTTTGTTGCATGTCAGGGCATATACCCCTACACAAAGAAAGCAAATGCTTCATATATAGACATTAAACCTTTTCAGTAGTCTATGCATAGATAAAGGCTATAATTAGCATATTATAGTAGAGAATGCACACACACACATACACACACACAAAAAAAAAAGAAGATAAGCGATTAAATGTGCTTTTACCATTCTTGTCAGTGTGATTATGACTGCAGGACACAGCTGAGGCTGGATCAGCCGTTTGTGCACAAAGACTTGTACCATTGTTTGCTCCACAATGCCTGGCAGCATGCACGTCATTCAGCTCTGCTGCTGACAAAATCAGCCTGACTGGTGGCGACAATAGCGATAGTTGCAGCTGATCTGATTGTAGTACAAGAGTGAATGCTTTCATCTGTAATGAGGGAAAACAGATCATATAGCTGGAGTTCTTATCTCGGAGATGGATACTGACAGTCAGCACGAGCTCTATATGCTTCCTCCTGTTTTTTTTTTTCCCTCAAACTCTTAATCCCTTATTTCCTCCTAGGCACCCCTCTCTCACTGCTGTCCTTTTGCTATCAATTGTCCTCCCTTCTTCCCAATCCTTTTTTCAGCACCTGCTTCCTCTCCACTTCCTGCCTACACATTTAATGTAATTCTTTCCATCTGCTATGCATTCTCCTCATTTTTCCATCCTTTAACCTCCCCTTCTTTTCACTTGGCCTTATTTTCCTCCCATTCTCACCTTTCATCCTAATTCAATACCTTTTTCTCTTTCAACGCCCTTAATCGCCTCTCCCGTACACTTTTATCCCCTTGTCCACACATTTCTTACTTTATCAGTCTCTCCATTGCAGGCTCCAGCCAGCACTAAGAGCCACATGCAGCCCCTCATTCCCTGATCTTGAGACGATAACTGATCCCATTGATGCTATTTTAAGTCTGCCATGCATACTCTCCCTCCTCTTTCCTACCACAAAGAGCTGGCAGCAACAAAGAGAGACATGAAACATGCATTCTTTCCTCCAACCAGACTTTCTCCTCCTGATTGTGACTTTGAAATCTGTATAATTAACAGTATTGTCCGGGGATGAGCAAGTCTGACAGCAGATTTCCCTCCATATGCCGATTCTAAATAGATGGTTTAATGGCCTTGAAGTTTTTGTGAGAGAACTTGGGAAAGGTTCAGTAGATAAGCTTTTTATAATTTGTAGATTTTTCTTTTTTTAGACAGACATTGTATATCTGCGTCATTCACTGCATAAAAAAAGGTAGTCTACTTCCTGCTCCGTTTTTATTTCCCATAACTGAATAATTTCTGTTGAATTCCTAATGGCCAACAAAAGAATGATATTCTCACTGACTTTAATAGGCAAAATCTATATAAACAGAAAAATTGCCCTGAGTGGAATAAATCCCACATGGTGAGAATAAGCAGCTTTCTAAGGCCTCACTATTATTTAAAGCAACAGTAATTCTTCATAATTAATAAAACTGCATTTCTGACTAAAGAGTCATATCAGTCTCAAAAGTTGCTACTAGCATAATAATCTGAGGCAGATGCGCTGCAGTAAAGCAAGAAGTCAATCTGGGTACCAGCTTTCATAATCAATAGTTGTCATGCACATGCAAAATAAGCAGAGCCAGCCTTTCTTTAAATGATATTATCCCACATAAAATGCAACTATTGGTGAGACTGGAAAAAGTAGCAATAACAGGTGTCTGTGGTCCTATAGATGAACAAACAGCAAGAAACATTAATTACCCATGAAACCACTTCAAATGTTAGCAATGCCTGACAAAGTAAACCTCTCTTAGTTGGACTGTGTTCTGAACAATTAACTGTAGTTTTGAAGAGAAGTAGAGACTTCTGCTGGCTCAGGCAGTAGGGGTGGTCACATCTGTGGTGGTCAAAGTAACGCTTCTTGTTATAAGGAGCAGGTGGGTTTGCAAACAGGTATTTATTTACAATGGTATTTTGCTCAGAAATTTCAGAAATATGTATTTATGGTTGGTAAAGGGTAAATGAACTGGATTCACAACAAGTGCCAATCATCTAACTTCTGTTAAAGCTCATGTGGAACTACACTTGGTTGCAGTTCCTTGACTGGCCGCTAGAGGCTGGCTGGAAAAGTGAAGTCAATCTCCATTGGCTCTCATGTTGAAATGTCCAACTTTAGAGCAGAATTAAACATATTTACATTGTGGTTCAAAAAAACAAAACAAAAACATTTTGGTCTCCATTGTTCAATTTCACATCCATGACAACTCTGAGGAGGTTGTTTTTTTTTCATCCCATATCAAGAGTTGATATAAAAGCAATGCAGTTATCTCTAATATGATTGACAGTCAGCTCAGGCAATGGCTAGCCATTATCACTTCCCCATCCATAACCATCATACTACTGGGCTTAGCAAAGCAATCAGCTGTTTGAAATAAGCCAAATGTCAGCTAAGCACTACATTAATTTTTAATTTTGTCTTTGAATCAACATGTGAAACAGGATATTCTGCTGTAAATGTTAACGGATACTGCTGTGGGGATCCGGTGAAAGAGCTGGTAGCCTGCGTTAACTCTGATCGACATTTCATGGCCCTGTTCCTGTTTTCTTCCGGAGCAACATGGTGGGACTCAATACAAAGAAAAAGAGGCTTCAAAACAGCTCTTTTTAAACCAGTCACATGACTTAATACTTTGTCCATTGTTTTTTAGTCTATGTTAAAGTTATTTTCTAGGTTTGTTGAACTCTTAGAGTGTTTTCATAGTAAAGGCCACATTTTACCCACTGACCCTAGGTTCTGATGGAAGCTTGGTTATGTTTTTTTTTGTTTTGTTTTTCTTATAGATTGGCATGACATGAGTTTAAATTGGATTTAACAAGAATATCACTTGATTACAGTTGAACTGTATTTATTTTGATTTGATTAAACTCAAAATATTGATGTGTTAAGTGCCTTAAGATGACTTTGTTCTAAACTACTGTTATACAAACTAATCATATCTGGGTGAATGTCTTGCCTAATGGTACCTTGACATATGCACCATGGAGGCCATAAATCAAACCACCAACCTTCAATTGGCAAATGACTAGTCTTCATCCTTAGACACAGACACACTGGTATTGGTCCTGCAGTTGTGTCCTGCCATGGGAAAGAGAGATGTTTCAGTCAAGAAAAAGCTTGTCTGTAGTAAGGAAAAAAAAAAATTAAATGTAATAAAAGACCCTGTTGGACTTATTGTCATTATCACCAATGCTTCTTTGTTGTGCTTAGTCCCTTTTTTGATTGCGTCTGTTGTAGCCTCACTTCTGACTCACAATCCACATGCAGCACCATTTCCTAGGGTTATAAGCTGTCAGTTTTTCAGAGGTGTGCCAGCAAGCCTGTATGAGTTTGTTGCACAGCCAAAGTCCTTCACTCTCTATGTGGTGAGTGACCTGGACCAATAAGTACATGCTACCATGGTTTTCTTTAACTTGACACTTTAACTGTGCCTTCAGTCCTCAGAGGGTCTTATAGTTTCTCTGTTCAAGGCTCAGATGCTCAGTCTGTATGAATTCCATGCAGGACCTCCGTTGTTATCTCAACTGTACAGGACAAAACTGAACAATTTATAGTATTAGTGAATATAACCATGCCTTCATTTTACAAAGGAAATGCTCAATATGAGTTTGAAAAAGGCGAAGAGAAATTAAATCAGACGATACCAAAGTGAAGGAGTCCTGGCGCTTACTGGAATGAGTAACACTGGAACTTTGCCTCTTTGTTCCCATCCCACATGGAATTCTGTACAGTTTTCATTTTGTACTAACTTCTTGTTCATTTTAATTGTTTTAGCCAGATTGTGAATATTTACTGTGCTCACAAAAGCAAATATTTGAATTTGATGCTGTTTGACTTTTCTAGCCACTGAAGCTGAAAAAAACCTCCAAATTATCATGGAATTTGCTTTCCTATTGCCACGGGGTGCTTAGGAAGGAGGGTCCAAACACAGGACTCACAGGCAAATAGAAAAATCAAAAGTAAACTTTAATATAAGTTACTGGAGGTGGAATATAAGCTGCCAGGAAGGCAGACTCTGGTAAATGGCAACTTTGTTCAAGCAGACGCAATCCATCGCAGGATAAATTCAAAGAGAAAGCAAAGGAAAATGGAGAAGGTAAACAAATACTGAGAAAGCAATCTGAAGACAAGGCAGAAATGCACATGCCATAGAAACACAAAGGCTCTGTTAAAGTTTATTTGAAAAAACTGATGAAACATGGAGAATGAAAAAGGTACAAAAAAACCCCCTGTTATATAAGTTTTGAAAAGTGTCTCTGGCATTTATCAAATTTAATTCTGTAGCTGGATGATGTTGACAACATCCCAGCCTGGTCAATGGACTGCACTGTGAAGCGGATGACTGCTGGTGATATCAAATGTTGGAAACTCACTGGAAGTTCAAACATGATGTTGAAAGGCTACAAATATCAAAGTGTTCAGCTCAGCAAAAGACAGAACTGGAAGCGTATGGGGCAACAACAGCTGACAAGTCATAAATAAATAGATTAAAAGAAATCCACATAGAAGGAAACATATAGTTCTATTTTTTACAGTGTTATTTTATGTATTTGTATTACACAGATAGATGTGTACGTAACTACTTATTTATGTGTTTATGTATTTATGTATGATTCTGCATTTATTTGCTTTTGCATTTCTGTCTCTGATTTAGAAAAGTCCTTGTTATTGCCTCACAAAGTTAAAGCAATATTGATCAATTGGGAGAATAATACAGAGGCAATTATTTTGGACCAAGCTGATGCCTACTGAAGTAGATCTGCCGGCAGTTTCTCACGTAAAGCTGCAACATATGACCTGAGACATGGGACAACAATCAGAGGGTGTTGTAGAGGGACGTCCGACAAACCAGCAAAAGACATATCCAAACAAGCACGTTGTCATGTAAAATTACTTCATTTACACCTCCCAGCCATAAATAGAATAGATATTTGTCACATGTGCAAAGATTATCATTCACAGGATCAACAAACTCATAGCACGTATGAACAGCATTTTAAAATACTTATTGCACAATATTGTGTCACTGAAAAAAATACTCCATCAAACATTAAGATTGTGTAAATAATGTCAAGGATATTTTTTTTCTCCCATTCTAGTCAGCGTGGAGTGATGCCTGTTTTTCAACATGCTTCCCTCTTGTGACTGAAAGTCTGGCACAATTAGCTTGTGTCATGGGTTTGGTCTTTGGTTTGTTTCTGTCCTTTATTTTGAAGGGCTGTTTTGGTTTGGCTTTCCTTTTTCC
>JAOWBL010000629.1:0-14588 GCA_028564865.1 Zenarchopterus dispar | reverse complement strand
CAGCCACGCCGCGTGGCTCCTGCCCACCTGGCTTCCTCTTCCCAGTTTCAGGTAGGTTTCCTACGTCTCACATATGTGAACAGCCACTGCTGCAGCTGTCTTAGTTTGAACTAAACACGCTGTTCAATTCTGCTGAAAACACAAGAAACCCTTGAAAAAGTCTGAGGACTTTGATGTCGTCCTACAGAAATAGCGCAAAGCAATTTACAGACGAAATACACTAAATTAGTTTGTGTTTTAAGGGTTTTATATATAAACTTCTACATACTATGTGATAGTTTAAAACTACTCAGAGCTGGATGAAGCTTAACTCTTCAAATGTTGTTTTAGGAAGCGGGACAAAGCTCACAATGAGATCAAGAACATCTTCTACAAGGTGATTCAAAAACGCAGGAGATCTGGAGAGAAAGCAGACGACATCCTGCAGACCCTTATTGATGCCACTTACAAGTAAGACGGTCGATAGGGAGTGATCATTAAAAACTAACCTGCAGTTGATTGTGTATTTTGACACATGCAGAAGCCTTAAAACCGTCACACTTTTCTGTCTGCAGAGATGGTCGACCACTGAATGACGATGAGATTGCAGGGATGCTGATCGGTCTCCTCCTGGCAGGTCAGCACACGTCGTCCACCACCAGTGCATGGATGGGCTTCTTCCTGGCCAGAGACAAAGCTCTGCAGGAGCGATGCTACGCCGAGCAGAAGGCTGTGTGTGGAGAAGACCTGCCTCCTCTTGACTTTGATCAGGTTCGATCAGGCACCGTTTATCACAAGCTTAACATTGTAATAAAAAATACTTGCGTGTGTGTGTGAATGAATGAAAAAAACAGCAAGTGTTTTTTAACAAACATAAATCACCAAACATTTTGGAAACATGAAAACTTTACATTCAACATGATGTTGCAAAAGAGAAAGCTATTCAGAAAACATCAAAACAGAAAAGATTTCACATCAGTGTAAAAAACGTTTGGAAACATCACCAAAACTTTTTTGCACCAAAAAAAGTCAAGAAAATTATGAAAACGTAATTAAAATTCACAAAGTAAATTTTTGCAAAGTTGAATCATTTTCTTGTATTTTCTTAAATTTCTCATTGCCATGCTGTCATTTTATCATCTTGCATTTCACACTTTGGGCCCAGTGCAGAACCGACTGCAACTTGAATAGATACAGTTGGTCTAAATGAGTCTGCTAGGCTGTGGAAGTGGGATAACAAATCTTTAATGGTTCTGATTCTGTCATTCTCAGCTGAAGGACCTCAGCTTGTTGGAGCGCTGCTTAAAGGAAACCTTGAGGCTCCGCCCACCCATCATGACCATGATGAGGATGGCTCGCAGCACTCAGGTGACTTCACAAAATACAAAGTCTCTACATTTGCCCTTGTCCTGATCTGGAAGTCACGGGCCTTTTTATAATTAACATTTCACACAATCTACTTTTGTCCTGAAGATGTTTATATGATGTCCTTTTGAAATAGACTAAAGCCAGCATTTGTGTGTTCACTGTCAGACTTCTGCAGGGTACACCATCCCCGTGGGCCACCAGGTCTGTGTGTCACCGACTGTCAACCACCGTCTGCATGACACCTGGGTGGAGAGGATGGAGTTCCACCCCGACCGTTACCTTGGCGACAACCCTGCTGCTGGGGAGAAGTTTGCTTACATACCGTTCGGAGCTGGTATGAACACTAATATTTCACAGACTAATATTTCACAGACTGCAATCACTGCACCTTTTCAGACCTACAAACCCTTGTTGAGTTACTTTAACCCAGACTGTCCTCTATTTAGGCCGCCATCGCTGCATTGGAGAAAACTTTGCCTACGTCCAGATCAAAACGATCTGGTCCACCTTGCTGCGCATGTACGACTTCGACCTGGTGGACGGCTATTTCCCCTCAATCAATTACACAACGATGATTCACACCCCTCACAACCCCGTCATCAGGTACAAGAGGAGGAAACAGTGAGAGACAGACAGGAAATGGAAGTGGTGTGAGAAACAAAGACGCAGGGGGAACTTGGTAAGCATTTGAAGTGAAGTTCTGACATCCTGGGACTTGAATTGAAGAAAACCTTGCTCTGAATGTCAACCCTGCCCTTTTATGCCGTTTTTATTACGTCTGGAGTTCTGCCCTTACTTTAAACTTCAGAACGAAGCATCGTTTATAGATGTGTCCTGAATGAAATACACGGTTGTCTGACTGCAGCTTCAGAGCTGGTGCTCATGTTCACCAAGACAATTCTTGAAGAAATAAATGGAGATATAATCAAGTGCCTTTTGATGTGGAGGCACGACTGCTGAATGAATTCAAACAGCATTTGTCCCAGACTCTTTCACATTTGCCAGATTTTTACCACATTAGTTTCTTTTTTAAGTTTTGCCTCAAACTTTAATAATCTCTGGGATGCAAAACTTCTGTCATTCTCATGTTCACGTCTATCGTCATGAGGAATCCCAAAACTCATGTTTGGGGTTTCTTCATATGCAAGGTGTTTGGAGTTTACGCTTCAGTGTAAATCTAAACTCCTGTATTTCAGATGTAAAGTTTGCACATGTTAATCCACTAGATTTGTGATGACTTGAATGACCACATCCTTGTTTCTGAAAATAACTTGAGTGTTTTAAGATGACTGATGTAAATAAAAGTGATGCAAAGAAATTTAAACCCTTTATTTGATTAAACCTATGACAAATGTTTAAGATTGGGAAATTATATATATATATTTTTTAAATGTTTCAAAAATTCTCAAGTAGCCTTTGCAGCCATAGGCATTTCCATCGGTACATTATGTACCAGATCAATCACCCCCGGGGTGGGGGTAGGCTTTAATGACTCTGACTCCCCTGATAACTGACAATAAGTCATCCCTACTCCACTGGACACCTTTTTGGATGTCTCGTTGGTACTTGTCTGATTGTTGCCTTAGCTACGTCACACCTTTTATTTCTTTGAGTGGTTGCATGCCTATCCACTGGTGTCCAGAGGGAGTTTCTTCAGCATCTGTTGTTACGTTCCCTGGGAAATCAAGGGCTGTAACTGACAACTGAATGTAAAGAAGGAGATGATGATAATGAGGCTGGTTATTATGAAGCACCATAAGAAAAATGTCAAATCACCAGTCACAGAATTTTGTCATTTTTTGGGAGTAAAAAATAAAACCATGACATGCATGTAAAGTAAAATGCTACTTTCATATGTTGCTGTAGCTCTTAAGGAGCTAATAACCTGATTTATTGAAATTTTATATATATGTATGTGTGTGTGTATAGATAGATGGGAAATTTTTTTTTTGTTATCCTAATTAACAGTCTTGTGAGAAACCTACGGATCTTAAAGCTGTTTATCGTGGAGCTGTGTGATTTGGGATGTTAGGACACCCCGAGCGTTTATCCTTAGATGTAAAGGAGTGAAGATTTCAAATATGAACCAAACTTTGATCATAAACCAAAACATGAATCAAGCAGTTTTGAGTTAAAATGGAACATATGTGTCTGTGGCAAAATAGCACTCAGGACTATAAACCTTTATCAGAATAAATTCCTTTTTTCAGCTTCTGACTCAAATATGTCATTCTACTTAACTGATAGTCTGGATAGGGTCCACACAGAGATCAAGGTATTATTTTAAGTTTGTAAGTGTGCAGGAAGTAGTGTCTTCCCCGAGGTCTCCTTTCAGTTGCATCTGCACAAATCAGCAACAGAATGTCGTACAATTTATTTTCAACATAGGTAAAAAGAGAGGGTTTAGGACCTCTTTTACCACTGGAGTATTTAGAAAAATAATGACAAAATAGGTCATTTCCACAAATACCAACATAAATTGCCATTTTGCAGGAACTGCAAATTCTGTTCCAATTCAAAACTACTTCGGTTCACATCATTGTTTCCTAATGAAAGTTTTCACAATTTTTCCATTTAATAGAACTAGGGTTCCTTTACCTAAATGTTCGTTTAAGTTTCTTATAAAAAACAAAACAATAGCTGTTTGCACAAGAACAAAGTAAAAATGCAAAGCTCTTTGAAATAATGTAGTCCTCTTTATTTCAGTTTTTGACAAAATACCCCAGAAATTCAAAGCTCCTACGCTTTACAAAAATACGTTCTCTACAAATTTCTTCTTAGTCTGTCCGGCCTAAACAAAACACAGTGTAGTGAAGAATATCCAGTAGCAGCCTCCTCAATAATAAACCCAAACATTCTCTACATTAACGCTCCACCCATACAACACAAACATATAAATTAATCACAAAGTCTTTAAATTAGCATTAGACAAATATACACGATTGTTGATCATCCACATCAAAGAGGCAATTTAAATAACAAACGTAGCTGTTTTTCAAGTGCTGGCGACAAAAAAGCCTGAATACAACGTTTCGTACACTAATAAAAAAAACTGTGTTTTGGTCCACATGGAGATATACAGTCCACAGCAGAATGATAGAAAACAGCAGAGCGCTCAGCACGAGAAAAGGCAACTGAGTTTCTTCAAGCCATGGTAATATGTCAGCATCTATCTTCTCAAGCCAAAGTGCAATTGAGCATATGAAGAAGCACCTGCGGAGAAAACACAAACCAGTTTGGTCATGCCGACTTTAAAACATTTCGAGTAAAGGGATGCTGATTCAATAATCAATAATCTACCTGTACAACCTCCATATCTGTAAGTTGTTATAAAGGTGATAAATAGACTCATACGATATCTCTCTTGATGAAATTAGGCTTAAATAACGTGCTTTAACGATAGGATTAAGATCAACCTGAAGTGTGCGTGTTACCTGATGTCACGCTGCCCAGTCTGCGCTGCAGGGCTTCCAGTCTGGAGATGTAGTCAGTGAGGGCTCGGTCCGGGTCGTAGCTCTGCAGGTGGGAACAAGTGAGGGGTCCGTGGTCTGCAGTCAAGTGAAACCTGCAACGGATTCAAATTAGCTGCATTTAAACGGGCTCAACTTTGCATATTGTGAAATATTTTATATTTTCCTGTTAATTATTTTGAGAAAAACAAAGTAGGAAATCACAAAACTCATAAAAAGAAAGATTCTTTTTTTTTTCCTATCGGAAGGGTTGTTTTGGTGTTCTCAGTGAACCCAGTAGGAAACATTCGTCATGGACATGAATGTCATGGAAAAAATTGGACTTTCAATGGTTTCTTTGAACTGCTCTTTCTCAAAGGCTAAAGCCTGTTTTTTGATGAGTGAGCTCAAATTATTTTATGTATAAACCACAACACAGCCTTTCACAAAAGTACCTCACTGAAGGTCAATCAGAACCTCTAGTTTTAGTATTTTAAATCCTTTGATAATGATTTTAGTCATCTGGCTCCAAACTGCTAAAACACTCAAATAATAGGTGGAACTTTAACTCTTTAATTGCTGACACATGAAATAATACACATGAGGTCAACACACATTGTTGGGAGGTGTAAACACACTTTGTCTAAAAGTAAGTTTTAAACTGTTGCCTTGTGTGAAGAAACATGCCGTGAGCTGGAAGACGCCAAAAGTCCAGCTGCAGCGAAGCCGGATTTACAACATAAAAGACCTGAGAGGATTTCATCTAAGAACGAAGTTCCTGCTCCAAAACCTTGGCTGATGGTGTAGATGAGTAAGTCTTCTGCAGGTTAGTTTTATAGTCACATGGGGAAAAACGATGGACTTGCTTGGCGACAATGACCTTGGGTGATTTTGGAGGACTAAGGCTTAGATATCCTGGTGGTGACAGAAATAATGAAGAAGAAACTCAACCAAAGTTCAACCACAGGTTGATAACTGCAGTCAAAACTCTCATCCTGAACATCCAGTCATCAAGTGGAGCAGTGTCACTGAAAGCCTGTTACTACCGAGAACTTCACATCTTTAATGAATGTATACAAATATCTCAATATGGATGAAAAATCTTAATAAATGTAAGAATATAACAAAATGGTTGTTTTTAATGGTTTAATGACTGTTGGTAGAATGAAAAGCAGTAAAATGTTTCCTAGTGTGGACTTTTTGTTGACTCCGTTATTTTAAAAGTCATACCTGTGGTGGGTGGACGAGACACCCGATCGTGGGGACTCGTGCCCACTTCTCCCTCTGCTGCTGGAGACTCCTTCGCCACCACCTCCTCTCTCTCTCTGCATCTCCATACTTCCCGGGTGAAGATATGGCGAGTCCCTCACCTCCAGGCCTGAAGGAGATGAAGAAGATAAGAACTGCCTCTGAATTATGACACGAGGAAGCCAAAACACTTGATAGGTTGTGTTTATCTGACCTCCTCCGTTCTTGTTGATACTACAGGAAGTAGTGGCGCTCATCCCCGTGGCCTTATGCCACCGCTTCACAAGGAAACGCATTCTAGATAAACAAAAACAATCAGATGTTGTTGTCTCTTCTAAAAACAACGTAGATACCAAACATTTCAGCAGCCAACCTGGATAGGGCAATAGAGACTCGGACAGCAGAGCGAAAGCGCGTTAGCCCCCGGCGGCGCTGGCTGAGGGACTCCAGGCTGGAGACTGAAGGTCGCCCACCCATCCTGGACAGGAGCAGCAGCGTGGCTTCCTCACACTCCTGGAAGCCGCCCAGCAGCAGCAGCAGATACTTCTTCTGGTAGATGAGTGCTTTGCGAAAGCTTTCTGCCCTCAGGTACTTCCCGTACATCCTCTGGAAGCAGTGGCAGAGGAGAAAAAGATGAGCTTTTCTTCAAAGCGATTTCACTTTGGTCCCCAAATGTTGATCACGATTTAACACTAGTTTTTATAGTTTATTTGTTTCCATGGAGACTAGCTGAATTCAAACAGATCATCAGCTGTTTCTCACAGACCTTCAGTGCAGCGTTGTCAGCCTCGGGTCCGGTTATCTCTCGCAAAGCGTCAGATCTGATTTCCCCCCTGAGCCGGACCACTTGGGCCTGAGCAAGATGTAAAGCTTTCTCCAAACGGATCTTCTCCCGGGTCCAAGCCTCGCGTTCCTGAGAAAGCAGCATACCTGCTGAATCTGTCTTTGACACTCCTCTCCAGCTGGACTGTTGAATGAGAAAAACACAGTTTGCTTCAGTACATTAATTTTTCCTGAACAACTGTGGATGAATTTTTTTTTTTTTTGAGCAATCATTAGCCCTTATACACAAGGCCTGTGTGAAAGAAAACAGTGAATTTTATCCACATAAATAAAAAAAAAAAAAGAAGAGGCTGCATGTTTGGAGTTTTTTTTTCTGTTTGAGTTTTTTTTCCCCCTGTGATGCACTCACGCCATCGCCGGATCCCAGTCTGCTCTGCCGATAGCGTCTGAGCTCTTCTTCCAGGCGCAGCGCTTGGTTCCTCAGATCGTTCTTCTCTTCGGTCAAACGACTGACGAAACCCGTCAGCTCGGCGTTCTGCCTCAGCAGCCGCTCCGTCAGGCTGTTGGAGGAGCCTCCTGCCAGCAGGGACGCGCTCTGAGGGAAATAAACGAGCAGTCACATCCAAGCTCCACAGATGTTGTTTAGAAAACAACCACATTACCAGGCGATTGCAGTTCATCAGAGTGAGGTCTTTACTTGTCACTGAAATATGCACCGAACACCTGTTTTACTTTTGTATTCTTTGCTTTTTCTGTTCATGCATTTAGGAATACTTACCCCAAAACCTGGACATGCTAAAACCAAAGAAACATTTACTGACCTCTGGAATGGATGGTAGACCTGGGGACTGTTGTAGCATGTTGATGACCTCATCAACGCTGGACTGTATCCATGACAACTCCTCCCTGTCAACCTCTGCCAATGGCCTGTAAAAAAATAATAGTCACAGATTTTTAAATCTGATTTGTATTTTTTTTTAAAATCCCTGCAAAAAGAGAGATTAATTTGCTCTTTTGGACTTTCTTCACATACAAGTACACAAAATCTATAAAAGAAAAAGAAAATGTGTTTTTGTACATGGTTGTGTTGCTTACCTGCTGGTGGTCTTACTAGCAATGCTGCGAATCTTTGAAGAAATGAGGTGGAGTTTTCCAACGATCCTGTCCACTGTCCGCCACGGCCCGTGGTGTGGCCCACTGCTGTGGCCCGTTGGAGAAGCCTCTGAGTGAGGATCTGTGCTGAGGGCTGTCATCTGAGCATTTCCACTCTCCTGCTCCAACACCCATTCCTGAGTGCGGTCAGTGGGCTCACTGTGCCAGGCGGCCTGCTGTTTAGATAATAATAACCAGTATTATTAATCACGCCTGGACAGTGTCAACAGGAAGTGTCTTTTGTGTCACTCACACTCCGACTGTCAGTCCGCAGAGGTTCAGTCCCCTGCATTTCTCCAAAGCGGTTCAATCTCTCTTCCAAGTTTTCCTTGTCTTCTTCCAGAAGTTTTTTACTCTGCAGTGCTGTCTCCAGCTGCTCCAGGACATCTGACATTTGTGCTTCCAGCCTCGCCGCCTTGGCCTGAGCCTCCAGCAGCGCCTGCTGGTCTCGGCTGGACCTCTGATTTGCCAGAGTCAGCTCCTCTTCTTTTCGTACAACTTCGAGCTTCTGAACTTCAACCTGACTGAGGAGATGGACCACCTGGGAGGATGGAATATCACATTGGGTTGAGATAAATAAATACATAAACAAAAGTCCTGCTGATGTAGAACTGCATAAAAACACTCATCTGCATTTCTACCACCTGCAGATACTGGAGCAAACATCCCACCTGGGTGTGCTTGTCGTCCAGCTCTCGTTGTAGTCTCTCCAGCAGACTTCCTTCCTCTTCATTCTCAGTGGCTTGTTTCTCGTTTGAGGGTCCGCTGTCGGAGGAGACCCCAGTCCGCAGCTCCCTCTCTCTGCCCAGCGCAGAGCCCATCTCCCGAGCCCTGGCTTGCTCGGTTTCCAGTTGGACCTGGAGCTCCTGCAGCTGTCTGCGGAGGCTGAGGTGCTCCTGCTCGGCCTGCAGGGAGAGCTGAGAGGAGGTCTGCTGCTCCCCCTCCAGGGCGTGGGTCAGCTGGGCGACACGGGTCTTTTGTTCTTCTAGAGACAACTGCAGGTCCTTGTTAACATAATGAAAAAAAAAATGTCGGTGAAGAACACAGTAATTTCAGCCAACAACCCAAGATACATATTTAGCGATCTTACCTCTAATTCCTCTTGTCTGCTTGACTCATTTCTCCCACTTCGACACTTCTCCTTCTCCATCGCCCATTGAAGGTCTCTGCTCCTTTTCCTTTCCTCCATCAGCTGATCATTCAGTTCATCCACCTCTGCAGCTTTCTGCGATACCTCAGCCCTGTTGACACATTAAGATCATTTTAATGATCAACCTTTTTTCCCCCCATAGATATTTGTACTACTGACAAATGAAGCATTTCACAAAACCAAGTATTCTTTGCTGCTGGATCTCATCACCCTCTCTGCCTACTAGTTTTAACCTGAGCCTGCTTCTGTTTAAGGTTTCATCCGGTCCAGAATGTAAGTATGGAGGTCTGGTTATGTAGCAGCTTTTATCTTGTATTTTTCATGTTTATCCAGACTGCTGTTCTGTAAAGGAATTTGTAAGCAGCTGCTAAAATTATCTAAACACCAGCATATCTTTTTTTTGTGCAGATTTTCTTCTTTTTTTCTCTCTCTTTATTTTATTATTTTAATAGTTTAGTGCATCACTTCATGTAGAGGTGCCTATAAAGATCTTAATTACGTTTATAAAATATAATATGAGTTTTAATGATCAGATTGCAATTGTCCAATCTTGGAAACTAAGATAAATCGAAATCAAAGAGCAAGAACCTGGCGGAGGTGGATACATGTTCCGAATAAACAGTTTTCTTCAGACAAATGTAGGATTCGTGTCTAACCTGAGCGTGTCGAGTTCTTTGAAGTGTTTATGTTGGGCCTTGAGTGTCGACTCCAGCTCCAGTTTGGTCTGGGACAGTTCAGCCTTCAGGTCCTCCACTAGCAGCCTGCGGCTCTCTGCTGCTCCATCAGCTGCTCCTCCTTCCCTCTGCTCCTTCCTTCTACATTCACCTGCTGATGGGAGGTCAGACTGGGTACCTAAACAAAGACAAGAAAAGAAAAATCAATCCCAGGAAACAGATTATAATTAAACTCATGTTTAAATTGGATTTTTCCGGAGGCCTTACCTTGATGAATTTGCTGTAACTGAGCACGAAGCTGGTGGATCTCAGAGATGAGACTTGACCTTTCTGCGGTGTGGAGTGAACTCATGGCCTCTCTGTGCTGGGCGTCCTGCATCAGGACCACATAGACTGATTACTGATTGGCTCAAATGATGAGAAGGGAACAACACAGAAAAAAAAGATAGATAAGTGAACCTAAAAACCTGACTTCTTCTGCTCTCATGAAGAACAACTCTTGAGCACAACCAGTATCTTTGAAATTATAAAACTATATCACTGGGAAGGATTGAGTTTTAGACCTGCTCAGCCAGCCTCCGCTCCAGCTGATTGAGGTGAATGATGGCGTCGCTGGTGTCCAGTAAGTCCAGCTGGCTGTAAAGGGCGCTCTTCAGCACGCTCCTCTCCCGCGCAAACACCTGCCGGACAGCATCCAAAAGCTCCCTCCTCCAGTCTGCACGGCCTGATGTCTGCAACCAGTTAGATATGAACACATGAAGACAAAGACAAGAGGTTCCTCCTGTTAAAAAATGTTTAGGGAAATTTCTCCCTAAGAGGATAAAAAGTATTTAAGGACACAGGAAGATCAATGACCAGTGTGGTACCAGATATCCTCGTTTGTACTGTGATCTGAGAAGCGAGCGACTAATCAAGCTGGGACAAATATATATTTTTTCCGTTGAGGGTTCATGTACCTGTGTTTCCCTGTGTGGCTGCATCTGGGTGATGAGGCCTTTCAGAGACTCTACAGTTGCCAGCAGGGCGTCTCGCTCCTTCACGCAGCCTTCGATGTTGAACTGGCTGCCCGGTTCGCCTTCAGAGAGCGGTAACTCTGACAGAGACAGAACCTGCATGCCCTCCTGGTGCACCTCACGCAGCAACGACTAGTCCAACAGAGAAATGAAAAATGCTTAAGCATACAACACAAATAGAATTTAATATTTTATTTTTCACATTAGTACTAATTCACATAATTCAGTGCAGCCGTACCTTGATCCGGTCAGGCATTGGGTCATCGGTTTCTCTCCTGGCGCCCTCTGGAGTCGTCCTGAACTCCTGCTGCAAGCTCGGGAGGTCATATCCAGTCCTCTGGCTGTAGTCTGAGCTGCTGTCTGCATGGTGACAAAAAAAATTCAATAAAACTAAACACTTAAAACCAAGAACAGCAAAATTAAAAACATACATGCTCAACAAAGCAAACTGAAATACAGATGATACCTACTGCCACATAAACTACAAGAGCAGGACTGCGAGCAGACCACCAAACGACCCTCTTAGGCTTCACCCAAAAACCGAAATTACCTAAAAAATATTCTCCCCAAACTAAGATTTGGGGAGAATATTCTTATTAGGCTTCCCTTAAAGAGTTGAATAATGTCTTACCACTGGTGTAGCCGTCTTTAAACTGTGATGTGGGACGGTCTTGTCTTGAAATGGGAGCCTAGACAAGATGATAAAAGGTTAAATTAATGATCTTTGCATGCTTTACGGGTGAGAAACCATTTTATCAGAGTGAAAGAAATCTCTGATGTTTACAGAGTAAGCCTTTAAAACGGGTTAAAAAAAAAACCCCATCAAAAATCATTTACAAAGAGAGTAGAGCCTGTAACTAATTCTCACTGCTACTAATGGACCGACTGAAACAGTGTTTATAAACAGACATGGGCTTTCAAACCAAAACCAAACATTTTTTAACAAAAAACAGGAATTAATGATTCACTGTCAAGAAAATGTTTTCTCCTGGTTTTCTGCCTCACCTCAGTTGAACGTAGTTTGTCGATGATGGCTTTCAGGGCTTTGCACTCGTCCTCCAGCGCTTGTGTCTCCCTGCGGAGGCTCTCGCTCTCAGAAATGTGCCGGGCCTCCATGTCGAGGATTTCTGCAGCATGGAGCTCCTGCATCTGCTCAATCTTTTCCTGGAACTCTCCGACCACTTCCTCTATCTCCTCTTTGGTAGGAGAACTGCTCTCCGGTCTGAGATCAGACATTTGGAGAGGTTCGGTCTGTGTGAATGAGTCTGTCACGGCTACGTGATGCTGCGCCGAGCTGCTGTTCGGCCGAGGGCTTTGAGATTTGCCGGAGGCCTGGCTGTGAGGTGCAGAGTTTTTCCTGGACAGGGATGGTTTGTCTTTGGCACCATTTCCCTTGACAGCCGGCTGTTTGCCTCCTTTCCTTTTGGGCTGTGCCGTGGCAGAGGCGGAAGAGGAAAGAGGCTGAGGAGATGGAGATGGGGAGGGAGATGGAGTGGGTGGCTGAGGACCAGATTCTGTTGTCTTCATCAGGGCTGTTTCCAACTCCTGGAGTTGGTCTTTAAGTTTTGAAATAGAAACTTCACGGACTTGAAGTTCCTCAAGGAGTTTCTCATTGTGCTGCCTGTAGTTGCTCAGTTCTTCTTTGGTGGTATCCACATTACTTTTTATCTCTTGGAGTTCCTCCTTGAGTTTGGAAACAGAGACGTCACTGACTCTGAGGTCCTCCTGAAGTTTCTCATTAAGCTCCTGGGAGCTCCTTAGTTCTTCTTTGGTGGTATCCACATTACTTTTCATCTCCTGGAGCTCCTCTTTGAGTTTAGAAACAGAGATGTCACTGACTCTGAGGTCCTCCTGAAGTTTCTCATTAAGCTCCTGAGAGCTCCTTAGTTCTTCTTTGGTGGAAGTGGTGTGGCTTTTGATCTTGTCAAGCTCCTGGAGGAGCTCAGTCATGCCAGCGCCATCTTCTGAAGCTTTTACCTTGAAGATGATTGAGCAAGATATCAAATATTATCCAGGTATTCTTCGAGAATATTTTTATAGACACATATGTAAAAACCCTGAGAATTGCCCTGAGAATTATGTTCAGTACCAAAGACTTATGGTTAAATGTATATAACTTACTTGGAAAAGTTCTCCTTTGAGCTGAGCAATGGTCATTTCTCGCTCCTAAAAAAAAAAAGTGAATACACTTTAATAAACATAATTAGCTGATATCAGTCCTGTCAGCAGGGTAAGTTTAAAAGCTGCAACCAGCAACTAATTAGTTTGGATGAAGCGGCTGAAATCCACTAAAAGAATAAATATATTTTTGTCATGAACATGCCATAGGATGGATTAAGTTTTGTTAAAAACAAAATAATAATAATAAATAAAACAACATTTTTTAATCAAAGAACCAGATGATGCATGCCATTATTTCAAAGAAGTTAAACCATGAATAATAATGTTAAATCAAGATTTTTTTTTTTTATCCTTCAGTTTAATTTGTGAATTGAAGAAAGGGATGTTTCATTGTAGCTTGATCCCCATCTGATTAAATCTTAATACTGTATTGATCAGTTCAGTCTATTGCCACATTCACATTTTTATAGCAATCTTAAGTGATTCAGCATTGTTTTGAGTGCATCAAGACTTTACAGATTTTTTTTTAACCTTGAAACCAAAGAGTAGATTTAAAAAAAAAAAAAAAATCAAACCTAATGCTTTTTACAAAGACAAAAATAACAAAAGCAAAACTACAAAAATAATGTGAAATGAGAGCTTTTGAAATAAAGAACTGAAAAAAAAAAAGTTTTTTTTTTTCATGATTTTACACAGATTTGACTGAGCCTGGTGCCCGAAGCTAAACATCTAACTGGCTCTGTACCTGCAGCAGCTCCTGCAGTTTCTCCAAACTTTCCCTGCAGCTGTTCAGCTCTTCTTTGGTAGCAGATGCTTCATTTTGAGCCTTCGTCAGTTCCTCTTCAAGCTCAGGTACCTTTGCGTCTTCTGCACCACTCAGTGATTTCTACAGAGACGAGGTGGACACATTACGTTAGACTCTCCAGTAAGCATGTTTGATGCTGGCAAAACTATGAACTATGACGGGTCAAATTTGTATCTTTACCGTCTGAAGTTCGACCTGAAGTCTTTCTATTGTTGCAGTTTTTTCCTGTAAAGAAAAAGCAAGAGTTTTGTTATGCTTGCTGAACATCAGAAAACAATTTGTTAAGTGTAATGTAGAAAAAAAACAATACATACTTGGAGCTCCAGCTCGAGCTTGCTGCAGATCTCCTTGTAGTTATTGAGCTGCTCTTTGGTGGACGAGGCCTCATCTCTGACCTCCTGCAGCTCCTGGAGAAGCTCCGACACGGCTGGGTGCTCATCGGAGGAGACCTGAGAGAAAGGTCAAACTAATCAGAGTTGTGTTGATCAATTCAGTCTGAAGCACAGTCAAAAAACAACCAAAATGTGTTTTTGCTGGTTAAATGTTCAGGGAAAGCCTGGGAACAAGTTTTTAGTTTTCATACACTCACCACATTGACTTAGTTTTTGTTCAATAGATAATGACACAGTCTCGTATACTTTGTGTTGTTCATCTGATATCAAACATACCTGATCAGATGAGGAAAGGACCAAAGATTTTTGTATTTTCTCCTGATATGTACAACCCTAGAACTGAAACAGGCAGTGGCTTCTTTTTATTTAAGACTGTACACCTCAAACTACGGATACATCATTTTACACAACCTCTTCAGCGCTGTGGTAAGCCAGGTTAGTTTTTTATACATAT
>JAOWBL010000628.1:0-17146 GCA_028564865.1 Zenarchopterus dispar | reverse complement strand
TTTTATATATATATATATATATATATATATATATATATATATATATATATATATATATATATATATATATGCAGTCTTTTTGTAGCTCCAATAAATCTATCTGTACACAAAGGTATCTTTCAAAATCAACTTATCAACATAATTAATTGATTAAAATAAAAATGCATTATGTAAAATGGGAGTAGTTGCTCTTTCGTGCCCGATGGGTGCCGCTTCACATGCTGCTCCTAAATCCAACAAGCTGATTTAATCAACCCAGTTTAAACTAAGGTAAACATTTTATTTTCATATAAGGAAACATGTTTTAAATGGATTCATATGTTGTGAAAATAACAGTTAGTATATTTAAATCAGATACTAATGAGCCAATATACGGATACATTTATTCTGAACATGTTTATGAATGAGGCCCACTGACTGCCATCATGGTGTGCTGCTTTCTCCGAGCCCCTACTTTCGTTAGTGCTTCAAGAACTTGGTCACTTCCTTCATCGAACTTACAGTCGTGTTTGTGCAGATACAAGATTTACCTGATCTTTGACTTCATGTTACAGGGATATGATTGTACAACTGGGCCCTGTGAAGGAAGGTTTGGAGCTCAGCAGTTTCAGCTTGATGAAAGAGGAAGACAAGAGTTTTCACAGAAGAATGATGAAAAATTTCAGATAGGGATTCAAAAGAACTGGAACTCCTCTTCTGACCAAGAACTGTGTGTCACATGTGGCTCCAATCACGTATCACAAATTTTCTACATCAGAAAAAGTGTTTGCTTCAGTGAATTTAACATTACTACTGAGTATGTGTCCACCACTCGTGCAGCTACGCCATAAGCTATAAGTAGGAAGAGCTGGTCTCCCCAGCAGCTACCGCCTGCCGGGTTGGACAGCAGCTCCACACAACTGAGCCAAAATAAACATTCTCCCCACAGCCTGCTCCTCTGACACAAATGTGTGCGAGCACTGCAGCTGGAGATATGCATGAATTTTCTTCGTGTCTGTATAACCAAGAGGGACAATTCAATTTCAGTCGTCAAGCTCCTGAATTACATCTTTATCTTCCCCTCTTTTTCTTGCTACATATAAATCAGCCCGCTGAGCCACATGTAGACGATCTCAATCACCACCTCTGGTGCTGTGTCCTTTCAAAACAGCAACTAAACTCCATGAAATGCAGAAAAGAAGATTAAGCAGCAGTTAAGTAGCAAATGAACGTTATCGCCTTAAAGTTTATAAACTGTTGTAGATATGTTGGTGTAGATTCTCTGTCATCCACGTCAAGATTATCCAAAAAGGCTTGAAGAGGAGGCAGCTGGATATTTTTTTTTCTTTGTCTACTTGGTCCTAAAGGACAGTAGACATCTTTTGAGTTCTCAGGATGTGTGTGAAAAAACTTAAAATACCTGAGTTCATGCATAAAGGAAACAGTAACAATGATTTCAGATTTCAGAAAAGTAAACGTCAGACTTCACTGAATATTTATTCTTGCGATAATAAGTCATTTGAGCAGAGGGGTAATATTCCTACAGATTTCATCATGATCAGACATCTTTAAGCAACGAAAGCTGTCCTTTTTGCTGTCGTTTTCTAAATATGCAAATTTAAGATACTTTCATCCAATACTGCATGTGTAAGGTAGCCTGAAGATGCAATTATTAATCTATGAGCCATTTGAATAGAATAAAAAGAAAGAAAGAAAAAAAAAAACAGATGCCAAAATCCTGGAGATGATTTTCTCAAATCAAACAACTTAAATTATTTTAAAGACTCAAATTGAATGAAAAGAACTCAAAAAGTAGTGTGCACATAAATATTTCTATTTTCTAGACATCTGCCAAACAGCTGATGGAGATTATGTAATATGAATAAAAGATCCAGAAAGACCACTAAACCACAAGGTAAGACCCTCCTGTCAAAATACGCTCTCTTATTTGTATATATAATAAAAGTTCAAAAGTTTTTATGTAAGGTTCTCTCTCATGTAGCCATAATAGATTTTTTTTCTGAAAATAAATATACCGGGCCGATATTAACCTCAGGGTTCAAAGAGCCTGAGTAGTGCATTTCAAACGTTCTCCATCTACTGCCCCAGGTTGGATAGTAACCAGCTAAATGCCACGATTAATCAATCTCCTGCTCAGCAATTAGACCAGTTCATTAGTCTTTCCATGACATCCCCCCTCCTCCTTCTCCCTCTTAATTAGGTATGAGCTGTACAGTCTGGGCTGTATGGTTCAGTAGAGCCGTGTTGTTAGTTTGGGGTGATCCATTATGCCACAGTGAACACACTAGATCCTGCAAGGGGAGTGTAGAAGAGAGGCCCCTCATCTTGATTCAAAGTCAGAGGTTTTAATACCTCTCTGGGGAGGAAAAAGTAACTGGGCTCTGGGCAACGGGGAATGAGTTTGGGTCTGACTTGCAGGAAGAGATGGAGGAGGTAGAGGGCTTTTGGATATGATCTGGTTAGAGGTGATGCAATCATGATTAGTTAAAGGGATTTTTTAGCATTGTATGCATGCACACGCAGTCACTTTACTCATTTAGAAATGGACCCATGGTCTCAAAATACACCCCCCATCACCCATTGACATGTGAAGTAGGGGGCCGGATGTACTGGACCATTCCCTGTTGGAATAACAGGCATCACAGCATCCTGCCAGAGTGTTTTCATTTAGTTTTTTACACAATCTTAATGTTTGATAAAGCTTTTTAAAATGACAACATTTTCAATTAGTGCTTTATAAGTCCCTGCATCATGATGACAATATATGTGCATATATACCCAACATCCATGCCCAGTTCCTGAGTGTTTGGAGGTGTAAGTAAAGGGATTTTTGTCCTTTTCAAAGATTTGGATGTGTCTGTGTTGTGTTAGTAGAACATCCCACTACAGCAACCATGACTCAAATCGTCTTCCCACAGCTCTGACTTTTACATACTTCTCATACTCTCCAAGATGTGGTCGGGGTTTCAACCTAGCCCAAAAATTCCTGTCATAAGAAGCATCTAAACCAGGTTTTGAACCACAGATCTCCTCAGATGTATATATTGGGAATTACTGGATCACTTGATCTTTAATTAAAGTTTCTAAAAACATGAGTTTGCCCCCCGGCTTTTATTCTTCACCTTTAAATTAAATGTCAAAACGGGTCAAGTTTAACCTGAAATAAAGTTCAATAAAACAACGCGTATAAATAGAAATATGTTGCAAAGAGGCACTCCAACAGCTTCAGATTTCTTCAGACTACATTATTAGACATTATTTCAATTGTTAGATTATGAATAAATTGTGAATTTGCAACACAGCATAATGCTACAAATGGTTTTTCCATTTCACTTTAGAAAATATTCAAATGCCTCATATTATGACTTGTGTTTATTCTGCTTCTGAAGACCTCGAGCAATTTTTTGACGATCAAATCGTGGTGACTTCCTCCTGAGGGAGAAGATGTAAATGAAGCCTGTCAGTGTGGCGCGTTTGTAATCTGCTGGGTGACTGATGGCGAGTTCCAGGCCATTGGCCCTTCTGTTATTCCTGAGAAGTGAGTCCAACCCCCGGGGGTGTCTGAGGAAGAAGCCGGAGCTCGGCAGCTGGTGGCTTTATACATCGCAGGCAAGTTGAGGCTGACAACAAGTCTGCACTGTGAATCAAGCAAGTACTTGTGCCAAATACTCTTACACATCTCCACTCATAAAACACTCTTCAATTATTAAGTTGATAGCAGGCAGTTAAAAAAAAAACTTAAAAATACACACACTTCATTATGGTGCCAATTTACAGTGGGACACCACATCCTTAGGGAACTTAGACCCATGCAGTAGATTTAGGAGAACTAAAGGGCTTCTGCTAGCAAACATTGATGGATACACACACACACTACACCCACTGTAAATATACTACAAAAGATATGAATGACATTTAATTTAGTCTTGCACAGATTATCTTTTTAACTTGGACTAAGCCACCTATGTTAATACATTTCTTATAAAACATGATGATAAATGAAAGAATTCAGGCATTGCTTTAGACAACAAAAGGTTAGATATATTCAAGTGAGAAATGACATGTCTTTATAAACATGTCACTGAGAAGCCTGGTGTTTATACAAAGGTAAATCTGTCTGCTTAAGGATCCTGACATGAATATAATTATATTCTCTCTGCAGTAACAAGATACACAGTCTGGATTGTGTTTTCCATTTTGAAACACAAAATGGAGATTGCAGAGACCTTTGAGAATAAAGGAAGCCCACTTTGATTTCTTACTGGTGTGGGTCCACAAGCTTCTGTTTTAGGTAACGGACCACAAACCGCTCCAGTTCTTCAACCTCTTTTTTGGATATTATTACATTTAACTACAGCTTGGCAATGCAAAACAAGCCTGGACAATTACTGTGTTTTGTCCTTTAGACATACTTCTGTGACAACATTGCATCAGTCCCATCTATATAAATTTTAATAATCTGTTTGCATGGGACTACTATCAGCTGGGGACCTGTGGTAAGTTATGATAATTAATGTGTACGTCTGTGACATTAATCCAGACAGAATTAGCCATATCTACGATTTGAAAATCAATATTTAGAACTCAAATGATCTATCTTATTTTACCAAACACAGAGATCATGAGATCATTTTAATACCATGCAAATATCCGTAATTCAGTGATTTGTGGAATCACATATATATCACATATATGTGTGTGTGTATAAATGATTTATAGAATTAAAGAAATTCTAAAACGAAAAATAAAATGACCAGTGTATTCATAGATAAATAAAACTGTTGAACACAAAATTGGAGGTGGGTTTTATTTCAATATATAATGAACACTTCAGATGAAAAAAAAAGTTTTCTGGTGATTATTTCACATATCAGGCATCAAGGGGATACTGTTTGGTCATAAAATGGAGGGGCAAGGGGAGTAAAATAAATCAAAATACAAATCTATAAATTTATCAGCAATAAGTGTCACACAAAAACCCAGTAAAACCCAAGAAGCCCAGACCAACAAAAGAGTGATGATGAGATGGATGACATGCGTAGCAGTAGGCATCTTTCATCAAGCTCAAACCCTACTCTGACAGCACAAAGCCTTGTCACTACAACAAAAGCTCTGGCTACAGTTACTGTTCTGTTTATTGTCACCATGGCAACTCAAACACATGCGTCAGTTTCAGGTTTTGTCATCTGTCAAAGTGTGATGCTTTGTCACTAAAGCGCAGTCATACCATGATTCATGTAAATGAAATGTTATTAGTATTAACAAAACACAAGATCTTGATGACAGCTCCAGGGATTAACACCTGCAAATTAGAGTAAAACACAAACTTTGAACATCCCCAGTGTTGAAGAATATTTTTTAAGTACTGCAGATCCTCAGGTAATATGGTTAAATAAAGGTAAATACATCAATAAAAATATTAACCTCTTCTGAAAGGGGAATAATAAGAAAAAACACTCAAATAAACATACATATGTTCATCCTATGTACAGACAGGCATCCTTCATCTCCCATAAATACTAGACTAATTTTATTTCTCCAGAAACTACAATGATTTACTCACATCATTCCTCTTATACTCCCACTAAAAGTAACCCCTTCTCCTTCACAGTAACCCCTTCTGCCCTTCATTAAAGTATGCGATACCCTCCCAAATCCTTCCTCTTTCTCTTACATCTTTCAGACCCTACAAACATTAGAACATCCACTAACCCAACTCAGCACCAGAGCTGTTAGGATAGTACACTTTGTTATCAGTAACAGATAAGGGAGGCCAGACAGAGATTCAGTTCAAATGACTGTATAAACACAGCTGAACAGTCTGTGTGTTTTTGTCCGCAATGACTGGTTGTCACAGAGATAAAGGATGCATTGAGTTTTGGAAAACGCTCTGATAGTCGAGATTAATGGTGCAAGGAAGGCACATCTTGAAAAGCTGACACTAAACAAGCCACAAACTCCGATCAGAAAACCAGGATATTAAACAGGGGACCAGTGAAAAAAAAAAAAAAGGAAAAGCAAGCAATGCAGTCTGTCCATATGAATCGACGGGCCAAAGTGGTTTAATACAGTAGGGTAAAGTATGAATGCAAATTTCCCTCTTACTTGCCAAACCTTAGTGCACTCCTTGTCTGACTTTGGGTCTTAGGGTCTGTGGTTTCTGGCGGATTTCAGTCCACATTATAGTACTCATTGATTGATTCCTGGGGCCAAAGGCGTCTGGATAACATATGTGTGTGTTATTGTGTGTGTGAACTTTGTGCATGTATTTAAGCTTGTGGTTAATGCCTTGACAATTCAGGGTAGCCCTGGTGATGGGAAGCAGATAAAAAAGGAAGTCCATCATTCTCCCTCATCTACATATTTATTGTCAAAACTGAGAATATAAAACAAACAAACAAAAAAAAATGGAAATGGGGACTAAATTAAGAATCTGGGAATTGTATCCCTACTGATGTCTGGGGAAAATCAAATGCCAAAACCACCATCTAAAAAGGGTATTCTTTATTTATTGTTATCATGATGCCAATGAGAATGTTGTAAGTGTAACAAAACTGTTTCAATGTCTAATTTTAAAACGAAGAGATAAAACCACGCCTGCGTAGAAGCTGATAAGTTAGTCAACAGCGCCCCCTGGTGTCTGAAAAGTGAAACGAAGAGAGGGCTTGAATTCAGACTCACCACAAGTGTAGATGACGCTGAGGTACTTCCTGGTGCCAGCGTAACACGGTTCTCCGAATTCTCTGGTGGAGGCTCTTACCTGGCAGCTCTTCTTCCCCTGGCAGCGGGCCGTGAGAACCTGCAAGGCCACGGAGGACTGACATTCTGTGGGGAAAAAAAATTGTTTTTAATCATCCGAAATGCAAAACACTGTGATGTGCAACAAAATATATAAAAACATTTTATTTAATCACTTTTCCTGGGTTTGCAGTTTCTTTTTGTTTTTGTTTTTACTTTTCTGTCAACAAAGAAAAAAACCATCCTGGTGCACTGACTAAAGGATACCTGATCTAACCCATGTGTAGATAAGTGTCTGTGTCTTTTAGAGTGGACACCAAACAGAGTGATGGATGGGCCTCTCATTCATCATCACTAAACACCTGCCAGCTTCAAGAACACCTCATCTCATCCTTTTAGGAGTGTGAATGTAGAGATGATGTCTGTAATATTACAGAAATCTAATGCACTTTGCATTTCTCAACCTGAACTTCAGTGATCTATACACAAAGGTGTGAGGAGCATGAAGAAAGCCAGACGAAACTCCTGCTGAGTCTTGTGGGAATGCAGATGGGCCTTAGGGTTGCATGGATACCTATCAGGCCTCCACGGTCCGTCTAAACCCTTAAAAACAACATACGGAAGTGAGCCTTTGAAAGTGGACACTGAGCTGTCACACTGTCTCCCCTGGTGGGCCTTAAAGTGAGAAAAGTCAGGAAAAAAAGGATGAAGGGAAAAGGCTGGTTAAGACTTGGCTCACATGTCAACATGCCACAACAAATTATGGCGCAGGTCAAAGGTTAAATGTCACAGTCAGAAAGGGTATGGGGGCAATTTAGTGGTCATGCACAGTGTCAACCTTGGGAATTCTTTCAATAGCCCCTAACTGTGCAACTCATCCTTATAATAATAATAATTTAAAAAATGCAATTTTGTCCACATTTATAAGAAAATCAGTGCCAGGTCACAGTGTGATCTTTTACAGTGGATTTCTCAGTGGTAAGAGCATCCCACCAGCGTCTGACCCCTTTGAACATGGTCTTTGGACATGGCTCATGTGGGCACCCGGATGCTCCTCAGCTGGAGCTGACACACTGGAATTCCTAACCAGGTTCCAGAGGGCTGGAAGAATGTGGGAACCAGTGAGTGAAACTGGAGAACAAGCAGCAGGCCTCAAAGGTTACATAGTTCCCACTGTCACTTCAAACAAATGCATTCATATCATCTGCAATTTGAAATCAGTCTCAAGGGACCTAAGAAGCAGTTTCGATGAATAATCCTCCCAATTAGCATGTGTGTAAAAGTATTAGGTCAGAAAATTGTTGAAAACTCTCCCAAACTAACCCATCGCCAGCCCTAAACCCAGATAGACAGATATAAATATATCTCTTCTTGCATTCTTTAAATCTCATGAGCATTCAGAAAATTTCTACCACATAGAACCATGGAATACATCATTATGAATACACATAAACTTTTATGCTTTTATAGTTTACTCCAGACTTGATTTAAATGGTGTTTTTTACCCATCAGAAAGGAAAAAAGTTGATAAAAGAGACTACAGAGTGACTGTGCAGCATGTGAGCAGTGTCAGGCATCACAAGTTGAGCTACATCCTGAGGATGGGACAAAAATGGTAAAAGCATTATGTAACTTAAACTTTGAATAGAAGAGGTTATTATCTTTATCAGCTGATAATCCCTTGTAGTTGTCAAATACCTTAGATAAACTATAAAAGAGCCATTATTTAGGTCCTGTATTGAAAAGTAGTGATTCATGGCAAAGAAGAAGAAGTGAGTGTTTACAACAAACAGAAGTATCAAACAGATGTGAAGAGCTATTTTAAATGCTTTAAATGAACTAGAAGTTGTTTAATCAAAAGTCATACTTGCTTATGTCATGGTGAAACTCCAAACTTTCTACCGTTCATTTACAACTACTCATGACTTCTGAGCAGAACTGCAGGCGCTACAGAGCAGTGACCTCCTGTTATTTTGTGATGCACTTTCATTTATCTCCCCCCTCTTTTCCCTCCCAGAGGGCTTATTTGAGCTGGTATGCCACGCTGACAACATCCCTGACATCCGAGTCCGCTGACAGACAGCTACCCATTAGCAACAGCTTTGATTCCCTGGCGGTGTGATTAGTTGAGCACGGGGCTTACAGAGCATCTGTGGGGGCTGAGGGGTTTGCAAACGCGTTGCGACTTTGCGATACGAGACGACGAAATCACACATGTAGCCTTTGTCCAGGAGCTTCAGTTCACACATTTGTTTTAAAAGAGAATTCCCATGGGTCCAACCTCCTCTGGCTCTCATTAGTTTTCTAACACAGAACTCCAAGCATAAAACAATCCTCAGTCTCTCATGAACAAACACACACATGAAGGCATGAATAACTTCAGTTACCTGTAACCTTTACCCTCAGTTTTTTCCAAACCTATGCAAACAACATTTCTGTTCTCCACAATCCCAACAAGGACAGCCCTATAGCTCAGACAAGGTCTGTAGTCAGCCGCTGGTGAAAGGGAGGGTTTTTCTTGCCAAACACACATATAAACACCCACACAGGCTCACCTATTCTCACTGATGACTCACCACAGCTGGAAACATCAACCCAGGTCACACTGAGAACCACAACTGGTAAATCATGGACAAAAGTCTTGAATGCACAAGCTTTTTCTTAAAACGTCTGACTTGATTTGCTAACTGAGTACAAAAGGGTGGACAGTCTGTCAGTTCCAGCTGTTTGTTTTTCTGTGTTGCAGGCTTTTTCTGCGTGTGTTGATACGCTACCCTGTACCAGCAGCATCCCAGCTCACAGCTTTTGTCACACCAGCCATCCGTCATAAACATCTAACTTCCTGGCAGACTGTTACTAGTATCAATGCTGAATTGTGCAGAGATGGTTTGAAGTGCCTCCACCATAACAATAACATATCAAATAGGATCACATGTTCACTGATGCAAACCGTTGAAACTCACTTGTCACGGAGCCCTTATATAAAGAACACACAGCAGGCCGAGTGTGTCATGGCTGCTGTTAATTCTGTCTTATTTCCTGCATCTTCCACTCACAAAACAAAGCTAAGAGAACACATAATACCGATCCTCAGAAACCTCCAAAACACTCCTCCTGGTTTTCCACCCACGCAGCTTTCCTGGAATTCCAATACAATGGCAGGACAGCCTTGTCATAAACTCTAATCTCCTCTTTCAGTCTGACTCATCTGTCATACAGTACGCGCTCAATGATAGGGATGTTTTGGTCTTTAAATCTTATTCACAGATTAGTGATGCTCAGATGTCTTGATACAGTAAAACACATGCCAAATGTGTTCTGTGGAATCTGAAACTACTGTTCTCCACGCACATTTACGGTAAACGTTCATTTAATATAATAGAATATCAATTTGAACTGTAAAGTCTCTGGCTGAACTCACAAAAACACCACTTACACGTTCAGTACTTGCACATACATGCAAAGATTTTTGCTCACCTGTGTTTGTTAGTTGATACCAAGTTATCCCAGAATCATACCACAGAATCAGAAGCATTCGGTATGAAAACAGACAACTCTTTACATGTGTGTTATCACTGAAATCCTGCATGAAATATTACCGGCGTGCAATGTAAAGGTAAAAATTTAAATGTCAGGAATGTTATTCTTCCACATTAAAGTTTAGTTAAGAGCAGGACTTTAAATGATTGAAGCACCTTTAATAAGTGACAATGTCCAATCTTCACAGTTCAAAAAGTCATTTTTCAGAAAGTTAAAAAAAGGAAAATTAGTCTTACTTTTTTGTTTAGTCGCTAGATAATTTAAAATTTTTAAATTTTAATCTTACTCCATTGGCAGAAATATGTTTGCTTAATGTAAAACAATTTTAGCAGATTAAGCTTATTTCTAGAGGAGCTTTTTCACAGTGTAAGAACCCATTTAAATGCACAGAAATTCAAATTTAGTATCATCTGCCAAACCAAAACCAGCGCAGGCATGTCGTTTATCTCCTCTGTGCATATCTATGTCAGCAATAAACAGAGATAGCCACAGTGAGGCAGCTGACACCCAAGAAAGCGCTAAATTTGACCTGCAGCTGTGAATTTTCAGCTCCCAATAAGCTACCATGAACATCTGAGAGACGAACCAGCCTGTGTAGAAAGTTTGAAATATCTTCTTTGAAGCATACACTCAAAAGTGAAAGCACAAAGAGAGGGAAAAAAAGGAAAAAATTAGATCCTGCATGCCTAGCGTGGGGGGCTATTTAGATGTCAAGAGGTGTGTGTGATGGTAATGGGGCAGATGAGAGAGGAGGGCTGAGGAAGGCCCCTTCACTTTGAGGATTCTTCATTACTGCCAAAAGCTCCCCAACTCCACCACTCCCATCACAAACCCAAGGAAAAGACGGGATGAAAGAGGGCTTCCTTTTGTGAGCGCATTCCTGCACACGAGTTTGTTTTTGAGTATATTTTTCAAGATTTGTTTGCATTCAATGAGCTTCTCTTTAATCTTAGTGAAGGTAAAGCTGGCTAATGTTAAAACACAGCCGTGGTCTTTCACTGATAACACAACACACTGTCTGGGATGTTTTTAAGTAACAAAACCAGTTTGCCCTGTACAGCTGCCTACATAACACTATGGATGGGTCACCTGGGCAGGTGCAGCCAGAGTAGTCTGAGCTTAGCGATTGATCCCACACCTGAGGCAGCAGCGAGCTTGCCAGGGAGGTGCGGTTCAGGAGATTACCATTACCTATCTTGTTGGCACACTCACATAGACATTTAAGCAAACACAAATCCGTGGTAGGTCCAAAATAAATGTGTACATAATGTGACTGCACAAGAATATTCAGACACAAATGGCTGTGAAAACACCACCGTGGGAGGGCAAAAGCTTTTGAAAAAATAATTAAAACTGTATGCCGAAGCTGTCACTCAAGACACCATCACATCCTGCTCCTGGTGACATCGGAGCCACATCAAAGTGAGAGTTGACAGGGGAAATCCCACTAGAGAACCACAAGCTTGTCTGGAACAGTCTAGGGAGGTGGATGTGGGTGGCTGGAGCACCACACAAACCCAGAAAATGATTACTGGAGAACGGCTAAACGTCTGATGTACAGTTGATGTTAACCAAATTAAAGCTAGCTGTCATTCTCAAAATAAGCCTCACTTCTCTTCTGCTCATCAGAGCTCATGGGAGCTACTGTACTTTATCCTGACTCTGAAACCAGATACAAGGCCATCCCAGTCTCACCTGCTCCATCTATCTGTTGCACATTCCTGATCCTCCGGTATGAAGGGGAGTCTGCGTCAACGCAGCCCTCAATGTTCATGTAGAGAACAATGAGACGTATAGATCCTTCCACCAAGCTGTTCTTTATGTCTGTCTCTGATTACATCGCAGGTGACGCCTATGTCAACCTTTCAGGACGCCCTTCACATTAAGAGAATCCTACTCACACACAAACACAATCATTCATGGTTCTCCTTGTTCCCATTCATACGTGAACACATATGTATGCTATTTCTTCTATCTGTTGGATCCCACTATTGACTGAACACACGGACAAGCTTCTTCTAACCTTATACCTCTCTGCATAAACAAAACCTTTTTTAGGGAAGTTTTAAAGCTGATTTTTTTTTTAAGAATGAAAGAAAAAAACTTTGTAAGATTCTAGATTAAAGATGCAACACTATTACATTATATTCCCAATTTCCCAAGAAAAACAAGTTTTAACATAAGATAAGCACATGAACACCTTAGGACATAGTACTTCAATATAAAATTAACAAATAAGGACAGAATTAATCTTTTAGCACACCAGCAGTTGATTATTAAAAGTGTCAGCATTTGAATAAAATAAACATAAACTCCAAACATATTGTGCTGAATGACGACTGATTAGAATTGAGGCATTTATCTTGAAAAATTACAACTTTTTTATTGTAGATTTCTGTGTGCTTTGTTTCCCTAGGCTTTATTCTTGTAATATTAAAAATGTAATTCTAAAAACATTACAACTTAATTCTTGTAATTTAAGATTTTTATTTTTCCTGTAAGTTTAGAACTTAAACTCAATAGTGCCTTTTAAACTCACGTGGTCCAGCTTTTAGGTCCCAAAAAGTATAATGGACCTCCAGTTTTAAAACCAAAAATACATAAATAACACCAATGCACACTCTCACACAATCAGTCTGCTTATAACTGTGTGGAATACATAATCAGTAGCACATTTTCTCCCATGCTAAAACGTTAACAGGGCATTTTCACTGTGCCTAATGGCGAAGCAGCTGGAAACACCAAGACGGTAGCAGTGCACGTCAGTTCTGAAATTACACCCATTACAATTACCCCAAAACAAGGACCAGTGCACATCTGGATACCTCATAAACTCACACTATACAAGTTTACAAAACTCATGGAACTCAATATGCCTGTTTTCGTTACGGTGAAAGTCTTTGAAGGACATCTGATCTGCCCACTTCCCGTGGCAGTCTCTTCATGTTAGCGGGTCTCTAATTCCCTTACCCAAAGTGGTGGTTCTGTATAAGTCAATATACTTTTAGGAACAAGATGAAGTAACACTAAATGGTGGTGTGGTGTGATGGTGGTAATCTTAACAAACCAGAGCGGCGGTATCATCAGGTAATGACACACAAGTCAAAGAAAGTTCACGAAGAGGACGTTCAGCAGGTATTATGAGCCCTGCAGCATTTGTTGTCGGTTTTGTAGTGATGAGGTGGTCGAGTCTCGACGTGCTCAGCTTATTAGTGTAATTATTGCGTTTTCCATCTGCTTGATGCTCGGCATGTTTTGCTCACAAAAGTTTTGACATAAAGGAAAATACAAAATTATAAAAATCCAAGCCAAGTGTGACTTTGAATTTCAATTTTACCAAATCATGAACATGTATAAGACAATTATGGAACGTGAGACTCATTTTATGATCATTCAAACAAAAGCAGAGAAATCTGATTTCATAACCTACAAGTGCTGTCATATAAAAACTCAAATAAAAACCAGGTGCTGTTTTTTTTCATCTTATTATTTAACTGTATTTAAAATGGCATTATCATCACCAGTTGCTGGCTAAATTAGAAGTGCATAAGATCACTTTATAACAACCTTTAGGATAAGTTAGGAATACAGTATCTTGACTTGGGTAACTAATATTTGTAAATGTTTCACTAGTCATCACAATGGTGCTGAGTGATGTTAAAGTTTTGATCTTTTAAACTGGAGAGTGCTCCTCTTAACTGGAACTGAAACATAAAAGGCTCAAAATAAATCCCCTTCTTCCTCCCCCTATTCCTTTTCAAACAGTTGACCAATCACAAGTAGAATAAAATTTGTTTTCTACAATAAAAGACTTTTGCTCTCTGTGGATGATGCAGTGATCTGCATATGAACCAAAGATACTGTCTGCACTGAATTACAGTATACATCAAAGAGTATCAAAAAGTCTTTAGAAACACGTGTAACCAGGTCGAAAGACCAATGTGTTTTAAAGCTGTTCAGTCATTAACTTTCCTGCATCTGGATGGTGAATGCAGTCAGAAATCATTTGTATACTCAACAGAATTTGTCCCAGGCACGATATGAGAGTAAATCTGGCTCCAGGATATGTGGTTTCGTGATTCCTGTATTTTATTTTGAAAGTCTGTTTTCACTTTTTTGAGTCAGTTTTACTTTCTCTTCTTGTTTTGGAAGTGTTTTTTTTTCTGGGTTCAGTTCTGGTAATTTTGCTTTTTGTGTTTAGTTTGAGTTTAGTTGATTATCGCTCTGTTCCCATCATGCACACCTGTTTCCTATCAGTTTTTATTACACATCCCGCCTACATGCTCCCTGCTTTTTTGTTCTCACAAGCCAGTTCGTTCTCTTCTCCCCACATCAGTCCAATTACGTTTTCTACATTACCCTCTTTTGTTCTGCTTTTTATTTACTTATAATTTTTTTATGCACTCTTATCTAAGTGTGTGCCATTTGACCTCCTAGTATTACCCACAAGTGCCAGGAAAAACAATTAACAATTACCCCACTCCTTTTCAGCTGTAAGAGCTAGAATGAGAGCCAGTTGTTTCCTTTTCATCATTTAGCCAAAAAGGTTGCAGTATTTTGAGAGTAAAGGTTCTTTGTGTGAGCATGCACAGTTATTACAGTAGTTATTAGTAAACTACTTAACACTGCTAAAAGCAAAAAAATAAAATGAATACTGAAAGCAGTATTAGAACAATGGTTATGTACTAAATTAGACTTTCTTTCATAATAGACTTCTGTAAACCATAAAGCTCTTAGAAGACAAAGGAGTATTGTCAGCAAGAAGTCAGTGCAGCATCATGTGCTATACAGGCAGAAATCCAATCAATCAGTTAAAATAACCTCTGTTCTTGATCATTTCTTTGCCATATACTATATAAGAAGAACTGGACAAACCCCCTGTGATGTCACTCTCACATTTTCTGAAGAGTTTTCCCTTTTTTTTTTCTTTCACTGCAAAAGGGATGAAAGAACAGGCCTGCGAAGCTGAACACTTTATAACCCACAACCCACTTAATGTCAGTGAAAACACATTTTCTTTAAAATATGAATGATTGTATTTACACACCAGGTCTTTATTCAAAGCTCTGAAACCGTTCTAAGAAGTCAATACAGCGCTAAGTAGCAAAAGTAAAGACAAATAGCCATTGGCTGTGTCAACTGCCAATCAAAAGTTCAAGCTCATCCTTTTACTTAAAATGTTGCTTTATATAATTTTACCAGATGTATGTAAATTAAAAAAGTCCCTTCCACCATAGAGTTGTCATGGATATGGAATCCAGGTATCGAGACCAAAGCTAAACATTGGACTCTGTAAACAGGCCTATTTCAGCTGCAAAGTTGGAGATTTGAAGATAGATGCCAATGGGAATTGACTTTTGGAGCCAGCCCCCAGTGGTCGGTCAAGGAGCTGCAATTTTCCCTTTTTCCTTGTTGGTTTCGGCACAGAAGTTAGAATGCTGTTGCTTGTTTATTAGATACTAGATGATCTTGCATGCTGTAATTTCAGACTGACAGTGAAAAGGCGCCTCACCTACTGATGGGGCCCTCCTGTGGTGAGGGGGGCACTCCAGTGTGCCCTGCTGAGTTCGACCAAACATGGCGGAATAAACGGCAATCTGCATACCCCTTTTGCAGCTTAGCCTCATCCTCTCCTCCTCACAGACCACCTTGCTCTTATACTCATCTGTAGATAAGGAGAAAGAGTGAAGACAGGTAAAGAAATGGGTTGCCTATAAGGAAAAACAATAAGTAATGCTATCGTTAATCAAATACGGTTCTCTTATAAGTCTCTGAAAACTGAATGACAGAAAGTGTTCTTTTGCAGTTTTCCAGGTTAATAATATGCACTTCATTTGAATTTTCAGACAAGTTTAAAAACAGATTTGCAAACTATTTTTGAATGTGATTTCATCTCATAAAAACAATCAGTGACAGATGAAGAGTTTCTTGTCGGACATGTGGAGCCATGTAGCGGCATTCCTCACACACATCCAGCCAAAGAGGCCTGTGACAGCGAGGAGCAGCTCCAACGCCCTGCAAATAAAAACACAACAGCGGCCATTTCTCCATCCATGTGGGGAGTGGAACAGGAATGCAGAATAAAGAGAGAGGGAAGCAAATGGGAAGGATATTTCCTGGAGATAGATTCACTAATGTTTTCCCTCACACACAGCTTTGCTTCACTTCCTCCATCCTCAGTCCACCTCTCCTTTCAGAGGCAGTGACACCTGCCCGTTGCACCTCACTAACAACCCATGCTTCCTTTCTTTCTTCCCTGGAGAAGTCATTGGTTAAGTGACATTGAACAAAGAGCTGTTGATTGGCCCTGAGGTCCAGTGGAGAGAGAAAAATTGAGGAGGGCCAGGGGGGGATTACCGCTCGCTTGTGGTCACTCTAGTGAAAAGTTTTACACAGCTCAGTGCGCCTTGGCTCAACACAACCCTGAACCTCGAATGGATGCTAGAATCTGGGTGGGATTACTGCACTGCTGTGGCTCAAATCCAGAGAGAAACTCTTAGCTTCCTGGCTCATGGGGTGAAAGGAGGTGAGGAATCAAGGGAGCGGCATGCAGAGACTTATGGGTTTTTTTTTTCTTTGTCAGTGTCGGAAAAAAGGCATAAAAACCAATTCACATTCAATTCTGAAGTCTATTTTAATCTAAACATATATATTAGCACTGCTAATGTGTGAGGGCTCTTTTAGACTCAGTTGAGAACACACACACTGTGAACAACAGAAACAAAGAGCGGTTGATGTTACAGTGTTGGAGAACTGAGTTAAGCCAGTATTTATGATTGAGACCAGATTCAAATTCCATCCATCCATCCATCCATCCATCCATCCATCCATCCATCCATCCATCCATCCATCCATCCATCCATCCATC
>JAOWBL010000627.1:0-17147 GCA_028564865.1 Zenarchopterus dispar | reverse complement strand
GATTATTTGGATGACGATTTTCATCCACAGACATTTACTGCAGGTACTCAGAACCTTAATCCCCCACATCTAAACAATAATTCTGGCGTCATGCTTTGAGTCCATTATCTTGTGTAATTGTTCTAAGAAAATGAGCCTAGAACCTGTCATTTTCTTGCTTTTGGATTTTACCAAAGAGTGAAACATTCAGGTAATTTTACAAATAAAAAAAATGCATTCTGCTTTTACAATTATTTTTTAATGATGTAATTCTGTTTAAATAGTTTTGATTAGTAATCAATAAAATAATTACAATTCATGAATTGTTCATATTAATTTGATCAAATTGGTTTAATGGTACTTTTTTTTTTTTTTTTTAATTGTGGGAGGAAACTACACAACCTGGCAAAACTCACAATGCAGAGGGAACCTACAGCACATTTCCAAAGTTTGGATAGACTTTTTTCAATAAATAAATGTGTCCAAATGTTGAGGTACTACTGTATGGTGCCCTTTGACCTAGTTCTCACTCAGGATTTTGTTTTTTCTTATGCTTGTTCCAATGCAGAGTTCTTGGAGTCATTGCTTAAGAACTTCAAATGTCAAAGAACCAGAGAGCCCATCTCTGTGGAAACTATTTAAAAAAACAACTATGCCTTTTTCCTCTGTGACCCCAGTATGTACTACATAACAACACTCAACAAGTCCTCTTCCTGTGGTTGAGCGAATCCTTCAACAATCTCTCTTGGGTTTTTGATCACAGAGCCTTTTTCTTCCTTTTCCACCATCTACACTGCTTTTTTCCATTCATGTTTGGAGACCAGCTTTGTTTCGTTGGCCCCCACTCCCTCAGATAAAGCTTCTGGTTCTGATGCTAAGATTTGTGCACTCAGTTTTCTTGAGTCCATGTGCTTCTTTGGTATGGAGACCTTTTCAAAAGCAAATCCTCAGTTTGAGTGGAGGTCTTGAGCTTTGAAACATGAATCAGTTTATCTGGGAGCTCTGCCACCTTCCACTCATTACTTTGTGTCACCTCTTCCTGTGCTCTTAGTTTGTAAGTCAGTTCATGACTATAGCTGCTCTTTTCTTGTATATTCCTTTTTGTAAGTCTCTGAGCTCATCATTGTCAGCTTCAGATCTTTTAAGACATCAGCACTGGTGACTTTTCACTGGTTCGGCTCATTTTTGCCAGTTAGTCTTAGCTGTTGTTTGTTCTCCAGAATAGTTTGCACCTCTTGGAGTTCTTGCCAGTACAAGTTTGCATAATATTCTGATGTACTCTTTCATCTCTTTCCCGAGAATGTTTTTTGCTGCCTGTTTCTCATGATATCCAACTGCTTTGTCAGATAATTAATCTGTTCTTGATAATAATGTGGTGGAGTAACAGAGATCTGTGGTTTCTTTTTGCCCGACAGCTCTTCACAGCCTAGAGGTGGTGTTTGGGTTTTTCGTGCTCTTTTTTTCTTCCAGTCAACATAAGCGTAGTTGACATTCCCTCTAAATTCTTTTTCAAAAATTGTCATTATCCACCATGTTGCCCCACAGATGTTTAGGTGAAGATGTTTCAAACTGACTCATCATTTTGGGTGGATTTTTAGTGCTTATAAGACACATTTTTTTAACCATATTGTTTCTCAGGAGATCTCAGGGTTTGACTTTGATTTAGTACCTTAATGAAGAGTTTGTTGAACTTCTGTTTTGAAATAGGCCATGGGTCTACCCCGGGGTCCTCATAAGTTTACAGGCTTAAAAATTCTATATTCCTTATATTTAAGTGTGGAAAAAATAGACTGCTTATTCCCAGAAATTAGAGTTTTTGTCGTTTAACATTTTTGTCCTGAAGTCACAGCCCCCTGCTAAGGAATGCATATACTAACATAGCACTTCTCTGCCACTTTCTTTTAGGCCATTTAAGCCTACAAGTATGTCATTCAGTGAGTGGCTCAGATTTGCTTTGTCATCACAGGCCTGAGCAGAATTAAACAGGCCTCCCTTACGCCTCTCCTCCTTTCTTCATCTCTGCCCAATTTCATATAATTCTGCTTTTGCTATATCTTGGACATGGGAAGAGCTAATTTCTAACACCAATTTAAAAAGAGGTAGACTGTGCAGAGAAAGGAGGAGGTGTGAAATGGATTGGTTCACTACACTTGAGTAAAAAGATAGCTGCTATGATGTGAACATGTGGCTGTAAAAGTACATCTTGTATCATCTCATTTCATTTTTACCAAATTTTTTCAGACAAAAAGCAAAAAAGAAAAGTGTCAGTCTTTATGGAGAAAAACACAATATGGTTCCTTTAAGAACTAGAATCCTTTTTTTCATTTTTCTTGACAAGGCAGATTCTAGGTTTGGGGTGAAACCGCATTTTCTGACACACATTGTCAGATGTAACTGCACTTTGGGTTTGTAAGTGGGTTGGAAGTGTAAGTGAAAAGTGTAAAGAATTGAGGTAAATTCTGGTATCAAAATACTTATTTAAATTGGATTTTGTTGCTTTGACTGAAGCAACATGCATAAACTCATCATCTGTTTCACTTAAATACAATAGAATAACAAGTCTTTCAGCAGGTGATATTTTTACCACAAACAGAACGATAAAAGACAATACATGTACAAGAGAACAGTGGGTTGCCATATACTGTGTTTGGTAAATACATTGATATTCTGATCAACCCAAAACAATACCAAGTAAGCCATACTTAAGAACTCTCCTGCACATCACTACAACAACTAATTTCTCAGTGGGAAGTCAGAGTTTATACTTGCACATACATGTGAACTGGCAGGAGCAGAGGCTCTGCAACTATCCTGCTCCACCGGTAGTTTATCAGCCGCAAAGATCTGAGATTTCTCAACAACCTACAGGTTATCAGAAGTCAAGTCAACCGCTCCCCTCATTTATTATTAGCAGACACAAAGTGTTCAAAAACTTTGTTTGAGTCTTTGCTAAGAATGTTTATTATAGTTAGTTAATTCTGACTTACTTGACAAATTTAAATAACAAAACAAGGAAGTGAGGCAAGGGAAGTGTTTAATTCATAGCACAATTCTAAAAAGCATGCATTAAGAAAAGCGGTTTTTGTTCTAAAGAAACAGTGGTTTCCTTGGTAATCCACAGCTTTAGATCCTACCATCTTTGTAGACTGGAGGTGTAGCTGCATGCTTCTGCCAGACTTTAACAGTGACTAATTACTCTGTACTTTTGTTGCAATCCTAAATTAGAGGAGCAAATGTGTATGTATGACTCCTGCAGCTGAAGATCAGTGAGGCTGCCGCTGTAGCTCCTGGCGAAGAGGAATATTGCTTCCAACCCCAAAGTTAATAATGCAGGATGGTGCCAGGAGCCAATTTCAGAGGCATACCTTAAACTGATGACCTAACGTTCAAAAGGAACATTCACAGGTCAGGGGGGATAAAATGAAAATATGAGGATTAATGGATTTTATACTGGAATGTAAAGAACAGTTCAGGAAATTCTTTAAAAATTATCAATCTTGATTCTGAGAGGTAATCTTTTAAGGGTCTTCTTTATGTTATCGTAATTGCTGCAGGGTGATTGTAATTATTGCTGTGAGAGGGAGCTTGTGGGGCACCAAGTTAAAATGAAAGAAATTGTGAAAAATATGCATGAATATGCAATGCTTTGCTCACATAGCATCACATCAAGCAAAACCACTTTACTAGTGGCACTGTGCTGTAGTAACCATGATTATATTTCTCATTGTATTCCCTTGAGGGTCATTATTTTTTTTAAGAAAAAAAAAAGATTTTAACATAGATTTTAAAGAAAAAGCTCCTAACTGACTCTAAATAATGTGTTCCTGGAATGGTCTCTGCAGTTATTTCTGGTACTTCTTCACATCCATTATTCTGAGTATTCACAAGTAACTATGCTTGCATGTGAGGGCAGTGGACTCAGAAATCCAAATAATACCTGGAGTGCATGCCATTGGGAATGTTAGATAGCTTCCAAATGAAAAGGATAAGCTTGGATTACTGATAAGGACATAGTGGGCATATTAAAAAAGCACCATTATGTGTTTCACGGTGACACTGTTGCAGGAACATATTCCTGATCCCAGTCCCTCTCTATCAAGCTTTCAGATTATACATTGGGACAAAGGGTGCAGACTATACTTGCAGAGCTTGTTAATGGAAGATGGTCAACTCCAAGTAATGCTGCTGCAAAGTAGCAGATCAGCATGCCAGGTATTGAACTGTTTATGGTGTCAGCTGTCTATTATTTGTGAGGCTGCATACATACAGTCATGTGTAAATGCATCTCATAGACAGAGCAGTGCTCTGAGGAATGAAATGTTAGGCTATAACAGCAGGATTAGAAGAACAAGTATGATTTGTTTGGAAAGGCTGTCAAGAAAAAGGCTCTTTAATCTAAGAAGATCATGGAAGCGCAACTGTGGTTTGCAAAACTGCATGAGTAGAATCTACAAGACTTGTGGAAAAATAATGGAAGAACTGTTTTGGGTTTGATGGCCTGCATCATAGTTAGACAAAAACCACACACAACATTGTACATCATCCAAAATTTGATAATTTATTTATTTGTTTATTTTGACTAACTCTTTGTTCTTATTGATTAATCCAAGCCTCAGCAATCACACTTCAGTTTGGATTCAGGTGGTGTTGTAACATTTATTAGGTCCATATGTAAATTTGATAATATTTCATATAATCGGGTATATTGTTAAACATAGTTCCCCATTGAAGAGGAAGGTAAAATTTCTAACTGTAGTAATACCTGCTTGTTGCCCAATGCTGAATAATATTGTCATATACACTTTATGAGATAAAAGCATTTTGTGGGAGCACCTTGGGTGCATTCAACACTCATGCGCTCCACAGAGAGAACATCCATTAAGAACATCCAAACTGATAAAAGTCCAACAAGAAGGGGAAGTAAATTAATCACAGGAAAGCTACCACCACATGAAGAACACTACATCCTTGAAGTAATTGTATCTGTATGTGGATCAAGGCCTGGCTCCAGGAAAGCCACATGAAGGAGGGTCATTACACTGAGGCCGTTAGATGTAAATGCTATGATTCATATGGTCCAATATATGGAAAGCAGCTTTTTTAACCAGCTTCATTATTGAAAACCTTTGGCAGGTTAATATGGAGTGGGGACCAGCAGAAAGGAAAGAAATAAATAATGATAAAGAATAAAAACACATGCATGTGTAAGAAATATACAGGGTTTATACTCTAAGATAATTAAACTACCTCAAGAGAAATAATAACTTTGAAATCATTATTTTAAAACACTGGTTATGTTTGTTGTTGTAACCCAACTGTATATAAAATCATAGGTTTCAACTATGGCTCTATAACTCTTTTCCTTCTCTTAAATATGTGGACACAATGAGGAATATGCTGCTAATGTTGCAGGGTGGAAGCGTGAAAAGGCAACACTCAATCTGGGACATTCCTTGAAATAGAGCTAGTTTTTTCATTGACCTTCTTTATACAAATGCTGCAACACTAAGAGGGGGAGACATGGTTTTTCAGACTAAACTATGTACAATTTTTAAAATAGATGGCATGACACTTTCAGTAAGCAACTAATTTGTCTACTGCAAGTGTTGCCAGAGTGTATTTTACAGTATGGATAAGTAATGAATCCAAATCCTTGACACCTCCTGGAAATAAAGCATACCCATGCTGCAGAACAATGCTGGACCTCTGAGGGTGCTTTTCTCTTGGGAGGCCTCAGATGGTGAGCGCAGTCTCAGCAAGAGAGGCTTTCCTGAGGGTGTAAAAAACACTGTATCAGCAGTGAAATCAGGCTTTTTAGGGTTTATGGAAATGCTGGTTTTTGAATGACAGAGATGTAGACTTCACACTGAAAATGAGTGAAGAAATACTTTCAAGAGCATGGTTTATGCTTGTAAGTTGAACTAAATATGCATGTCTGGTTGATACTTCAACACTGAACCAGCATTGAATGTCTGCTGTAGCTGGCAACCCTATGTTGTAACCTTCACCATAGCCTAGTGGTCATCTTCCCAGAAATGTAACTAAGCAACAGATCGAAGTGAACCTCAATATATGTAATTGGTTCACTTGGTAGGAACCTCCCAGCCCCCCAAACACACACACAAACAAACACTCCTCCAGAAATTAAGCAAATTTCAAGTAATACATCTTGCCACATGCACAAGGGGTGTATTTTTGAGTTATTCATACATAGTGATTAAGTGCTGACTGCTGACCACTGGCAGATTTGTTGTGTTGGATAAAAGTGGTTAAGGTACAGTGTACATCCTCGGTCGGTCAAGGGTCTGTCATGTGGCCCCACACCTCTGGCTTGGAATCACAGATCAGCCTAACCTACCACATTTGTAAACATACTGTAGAAGAAGCCAGAGTACTCAAAAAACCAGCTGAGGCACAAGGACAACATGCAAGCTTAACACAGAAAGATCTCTGCCAGGATTAAAATCTGAAACCTGCTTGTTTGATGACATAATGTAGCGAGTTCATTTCAAATAAAGCAACATAGGTGGTGATAGTTACTTCCCTCCCCCACTCACTCTCTGTTCCCCTCAGGGCCTCCTCTGCACGGATTTCTTTTTTTTCTGCAGGGATTAAGGCAGAAATAAACAGTTAAATGTATATAATTGTAATAGTGCATCACATTGCATCATTTATTTAAATACTTTCTTCCCTAAATTTTGTTCTTTGAAAAAGCAACTTCCATAAATACAAGTACAGAAAAAAACAAAAACAAAAACAAAAAAAACCCTGTCCATGCCTTTTTAAACTCTAAGTGCTCATTGTGGTATTAAACAGACTGCAAAGCTTTTAATTCCAAAACAGGTTTTGCAAATGACAAAGTGAAATGTGTTCCTGTTACCTGGTCCTTTTGCTTTGTTTGCTTCAGTTGCCTTTTACACAACATGTCTATTGTTATTCAGCATGCGTGTTGAAGTCAATGCAGTACCTTTGAAGAATTGCAAATGAGTCATTGTGTTAAGCACAATCATAAATTATAAGAAACATATGAAACACATTCTTAATAAGTCTTGTTCAGGAACATCTCTTGAATGCACCAATGCAGGTAGTCAACTAAATAAACATGAAAGATGTGTCTGCAGACGTGCACGTGGGCAGAACCAAGCAGAGCGAACCAACCAGAGTGACAGGCAGACAGTCTTTGCTCTTACAGCACTAGTCATCAACAGTAATTATCTTTTCTGACCAGGCGAAGACTGCCTTTTAATGCGTCCCTCACCACTGACAGCTCATTAATCACCAGCAGCTGAGCCGAAAGGGCCGAGCTGCCAAGAACTGCAGCACAAACCTGTTTCGACAACCTGGGGACATACCTGAGAGATGACGGAAAACTAAAATCATTCACCCCTGCTATCTGCACAGGCTCCTTGTTTACATGTATAACTTTTTAGAATCAGGCACATTTATAGCAAAGAAAATGATGGGACTGAATCATCCTCTTGGATGAAAATATTTTGAGCTTCTGTAAGAAAACATAAATATAACACTACAGCTGAGATCATTTCATTTTAATTTGAATGACAAACTTATGATAAAAGATGCTCCTCCTGTTCTAACGCCAACATTGTTTTTGTTTCAAAAGTGAAAGCAGACAGAAGATGTGAAGCATATTATTATAAATGAGGAGGGGGAAAAAGAGACTCTCAACAAAAACAGACAACATATATCAAGTTTTTAGACATGATATGTTGGAACCTTTCCAAACATCCGCCAAGAATTTAGTAGGATATAGCCAGTTTAAAAAAAAAAAAAAAAAAAAAACATCTAAAAAGATTAAGCCAGATGCTTTGCAGGCACATTTTAAGCTCCTGATAGTATGTCAAAACTGGGCACATTTTCTACAACAGAAGCAACCCAAATAAGTGAACTGAGACCAGACATTGACTCAAAGTGAGTTCATTTTCAGGCTGAACAACTTGCATTGTGTACAGCAACAAGAAAACAATGCGTCTTTGGCTGGGTGGCATGCAATAACCAGGCAGACTCATGAGCCTGCTTGCTGAATGCTGGAGGGAATAGCTGGACAGCCTCCATTCATTGTTATCCATCTGGCAGACAGTACAGGGCTGTTGGACAAATCATTTTCTGACTAATGTTTATCTTTTTAAAGAATTCCTGAACCCTTATATATTTATACATATACATCCATATGTGTGTATATATAATAACAGCATGATATATTTTCATATTATAACAGTATGTTTTATAGTATGTTAGTTGTGAAATTGGACTTAAAAGACAAGTTTGAAGTGTTTGCCACAGGTATGGACAGGAAGGGGTCTGGCAGGTTTATCTGCAGTAGTGTCAAACAATTAAGTGAATCCTCCTTAAAAAGCTTTGCATAAAAAAGCTTTGCTTATAATGAGATCGAATATCTCATCATATTTCATGTTAAATGCCTTCTCAGGTCAATAATAGGTTGCTGAACTGAAAAAAGGATATTACACTGCTGATTTATTTATTGAACAGAAGTTAATATAAAATGCAGAGTCAGTGTGTGAAAAACAAATAACTTCTGAATGAATAACAAGTTATTCCTTGTTGTGAATACTTTTTGTCACACTCTTCTTTATGAAGTGGCTTCAGTTCACTGAGTATTGCAGAGTTTATGCACAACTCTGGCAGGATCTCATTGCACCGCAAAATAGTGTTGAGGTCTGGATTTGACTAGGCTTTTGAAACACATTAGTTTTTTTTTTCTTTTATAAGACAGTTTTGTTGTAGATTCTCTAGTGTGCTTGGGGTCACTGTCCCATTGCAAGATTAAATTTTAAGCAAGCGTTAGCTGACCTCACATTTGACTCTGGAGTACTTTGGCATACAGAGGAGTTTGTGGTTGACTCAGTGGCTGTAGGGTGCCCAGATCCTCCACCACCGAGCTTGACAGCTGGTATGAGGTGTTTGTGCTGATATGCTGTGTTTGGTTTTTGCCTATTGTGGTATTGTGCATTATCTCCACTTAGGTTTGTCTGCTCACAAAGCATTTCTCAAGAAGTCTTGTGGTCTCTTCAGATGCAATTTTCCAAACCTAAGTTGTGCTGCTATGTGCATTTTAGAGACAAGAGGCTTTCAACCCTTCCAAACAACGGGTACTTTTCGAGAAATGTTCTAATTGTATTGTCATGAACTTTGGCATTCAGCATGTTAACTAAAGCTTATCTTACATGTAGTGCTTAGGTTTTTGCTGTTTCTTCAAACAACCTTCTAACCTTGAGTTTAAAATTGTTTGAAAATAATCTTATAAATCCTACCATATCGATGGCCAGCAATAGCGGCTTCTGTTGCTGACATTTTTCCTCTCAGGCATCATGTTAATGCTCCAGAGCTGGAAAACTGCTAAAACTTCTGCTGGTGATCAAGTCTAACATGCATGTCGGAAGAAACCAGTGAGTCTGGAAAAAAAAACCCACATAGTCGCAATATGAAGATGTAAACTCCACACAAAAAGACTCCAGCAGGGATTCAAACCAGGAACCCAATGCTGTGAGAGGACAGTGCTTCTTCATTTTGGCTTAGTTTTGTTGAACTAATAATTGAAATTTAATGTGTCTTTTGTTGTTGTTGAAGGGAGAGATTCAAACCAAGATATTGGAGAAAAGGTTCTTTAGGTAACGTTAAAAGTTTGCTTTTGTTACTCCAGCCACCTATGTGATTACCTTGAAATGTATTTTTGGATACAATAATATGTTCATCTTTGTGAATTTGTGTTGATGCTTTTGTTAGATGTTGGAATTCATCAGGGGGGCAACTACAGTATAAAACTGATATAACACTGAAAGACATTGCTAAAAACAGCTGACATAAAAAAATGCAGTTTTTTAAAGTGACAGCCTCATGTAGAAACCTAAAGATAGTTAAATCCTTGCTCCTCTTCGAACATCTTACTTGTCATTTTAACAATGATCTGAATATGCTATTTGATGAGCTAGTCCAGATGGTGCATATCATAAAAGAAAAATCAATTTTTAAAAAATTTAAACTAACACTGGAATTTATTTCAGGGTTTAAGATCATTTATGCAGAGTATTGGATATTAATGAGCTTGGGGTTCACCTACGTTTTATGACGTGTCAATTGCTATTTAAAAAAAAAAATTAAGTAATTCTTTTCAACAGGAAATTAATTTGCTGCTTTAAGGGTGTATTATTTTGTGGCCAGACTAACAAAAACAAAGCCTTGATTATCAACTCAGTATGACACATATGCTTCAAGCAGAGAACTAAACAGAAATTATGCCTAGTTCTTAGTTTGTCATTTGTTATTTAGGATGAATGTTTGAATGGAAGTCATCTGGAGTTCCTGAGTACAATGTTTTACCTGACATGTACTTACATGAACAATGCTGTGTGATCGATTTTAGTAGCTTAAAGAGTATAGTTTCCCATTTTTTGTTATTGGTGTGTTGCCAAAGAGCATGAAACAATGAAAGTGAAGTGGTGCCATCTAAACATCATCATCATCATCATTATTATTATTAAGCTGAAATCTGCCTGTCTTTGCTGACAGGTCTTCCAGTTTCTGACAGACTTATCACCTGAATACAGAGAGGTGAAGTGAGAATTGAGCTCCAGCTCACTCTCTGCCCCCGCCCCCCAGCCCCCAAAAAAAATCTGTGTCAGTGCCCAGAGTCACTGGGTTTGGCAAGCTCCTGCTCTGTAATGAAGGTAATTCATTTCTAATAAACCGGCCCGTTGTTGTTCTTTAATGGTTAAAGAGTGGCGTCTAGGAGATTAACACACTGCCAGACAGCAGTCTGAGCTAGACAATTGAAACCCCCGTCATCTCTGCGGCCAGTGCCAGAGCTGTCATGCAGCCAGGAGAATACAAAGAACTTGTAGGCTCATACACTTCGTCTAAGATAGGTTGTAATATGAAGACATGCAGGTAGGAGTTGTATGTTACACAAAGATCAAACATATACAGTGAAAAAAATTCAAAGTACCTCAAAGAAAATGCCATAAGTAAGTAATGCAATAAGAAACCACAGATGACAAATACACATATCATGACTAAACTAAATTAAAAGAATATAAGCAAATGCTTGCCAAGATTACAAGTTCAGAGTCAACTGCAAAAATTCAGAAAAAAGCACCACAAAACAGTTAAAATGCAATCCAATAAAAGCAATTTCTACAAGATGAAAGAAAAGCCTGTTTAACAGAATCATAAGAACAAACACAAGTCCAAATGGACAACTACCTCTGCAAGTGCAAGAAGTTTTTACCTTCTGGAGATTTAAATACAATTGAAATCTACATACAGAGCTAATTAGAGCAGAGCATATAAGAATCTTACAGAAAAATGCAGAAATGGCTAAAATATCCCAAACACAAACTTAGAGACCCTTAGCTGGTTATAAAAAGTGTTTACAAGCTGTGATACTCGCCAAGAAGAGTGTTACCAAGTACTGATGATGCCTAGCATGGCTGTGGCTCAGGGTATGGCGCGATCATCTGCCAGGTGGAGGGTTGCTGGTTTGATCCCCACCTTCCTTAGCATGTATGTCAATGTGTTGTTGGGCAGGACACTGAAGTTCACTTTGAACCTGATCATGTTTTGGTGTGAAATGGCAGGACTGTCCAGGTTGTACCCCACCTTTTATCCAAAGACAACTGGGACAGATTCCAGTACATCCCCATGAATGTGGATTGAAATAAGGGTGTAGTCGATGAATAGATGGATGGATATATGATAACGAAAAGGCACTGTAAAGATCAAAGAACTGTGATAACTACAAAGTTTTGTAAGAATATGTGTGTGAATATTGCTTCAAGAGTAAATGAGTTTTGAGTAGAGAAGTAGAGATAAATGTAGCTCATTTAAGATCTTCCCTGTTTTTGTTATTTTTAAAACTATAAACCTGGAAATAAAACTTGTCATTAAGGTCTGCAAAAGTCTGTTAATGGCCCATATATTTGAAACAGGGCTGTTGAACTGAGGAAACTTATTGCACAGACCCTTAATCTTTGTTTGTTGTTAACACTGTGTTTTGAACAGATGACACTGAAGAGGCATAAAAGAAGCCATTGGACTGAAACGGATGTGTATACTGGTCAAATTGGAATTGCTTTGGACATGGCCTGTACATGTTTTGAATAATAACCAGATATTAAAGCATTTATTATTTCACACAACAAACTCACTCAAACTGTGGATGAGTGTCAGCAGTAAAACAGCCCTGTCTTGTTTTCTTCTGGTATTTGGCAGATATTTCATTCTTTGATAATAACAGTGGTATTCAGGGATCCCAAAAGCAATATTTGCCACATTAGATGTGAATAAGTCGCTTTAATGGATTTTCCTACCCGCCCCGCTCATTTTATTTTTTTATTATGTCTGCCTGGCACCACAAATATCTCCTGAGCCCGTCTCACTCCTCCCTAGCCACCACAGCAGCAGCCGATGGGGTGAGAGAGAGGAATGGGGGATGGCGTGAGGGATAGGCGAGAGGAAGGTGACGAAACAGAAAAAAAAAAGATTAGAGGGAAGCCACAAGGGAAAGCTGTCAGAGGAAAATAAAAGGCAGAGAAGAGAAGATAAGGAGCATACATAAGAGAAATGCAATGGGAGGAATAAAAGAAAGAGAGGCAGTCTAGAGAATGGGAGGATGGCTGACAAGAGGGACAAAACAAAGAAAAGTGAAACAGGCAACATATTTTTTAAATTAAATTAAATTTTCATGTGCTTGTCTTAATAATCCTTTGAAATGGCAAAATGATTCACCCACTGCATGAGTCATACTGCAGATGCACTTTGGTGCTGACGAGAAACTATCCTCATGGTGCTGAAATCACTTCTGTTGTTCAAAAGTAAATTATCGGCAATGCAACAGACACATCCAGCAGCTTTGATGTGAAATATGTCGTGACCGCTGATCTTCCAAGTAAAAGCAGCTTCTAACGAGGTTTATTTTAGATTGGTGATCAGTTATACATATAGAGAAATTTGTTCGTACCCCTCCATTAAAGAAAGGAAAATGATGACTGAAATAACTAAAACCCTGACAAAAGTAACAATAATTCACTGAACACTGACCACTGAAAATCAAACATTGCTTTTGGATTTTGGTTCAGACTCATTAATGAACAAAAAGAAAAACACCAATGAAAATGGCCTGCACAAAAAGGACCCAAACCTAAAATCTCAACTCTGAGTGAGACTTCTGCACCTGTTAAGTATTTTATACTCCTAATCTGTTTTTTCTTTGAGTGTTTTACTTTTGCATCTGTGAATGTAGAGCTGAAGTGACTTGCCAAAAAGCTCCAGTTTTGTCTCATCTCTCCAAAAGAACATCCTCCCAGAAGCTTTATAGCTCGTCGATATGCATTTTGACAAACTCCAGTCTGGCATTTTTATGATTTGCTGTCAACAGTGGCGTCCTCCTTGGTTATCTTCCATTATGTCAACTTTGGTTCAAGAGTGATGGGTGGTCTGATCTGGTATTGATGTACCTTGACCTTGGAGTTCACCTTGACTCTCTTTGGAAGTTGTTCTGGACTCTGTTTACTATTCATGTTATCCATCTCTTTAATTTGTTATCAGTTCTCACCTCACGACTACTTCCAGGGAGGTTGGCTACAGCCCCATGGACCATAAACGTCTGCATGAAATTTGCAGCTGAAGGCACAGGAACAGCAAGCAGCTTTGGAGATGGTCCTATGCCTTTAACATGCTTGTCTAAAATTTTAAATTCTAGACAGACAACCAAATGTCAATGTTCATGATTAATTTTTTCCAGTTCCACATTAATTCATGACCACTGTTGCTTTGACTTTCTTGAACAGAAGAGTACAAACAAGTTTGAAAAAGAGTGGATCATTGTTCTTAAGTAATTCAACTTTTAAATGCAAATAATTGAGTGATTCCATTATGTTTTCCTCTACCTGATCTGAAAACAAAACTTCGCAATAATACAAGTGACACCATTTAATAACAATAATCTTTATATGTCAGTGTCTGTATATATATATATATCACAAAACACAGTGAAATTTGTCCTCTGGTTTTAACCCACCTCCACTTGGAGCAGTGGACTGCTACAGCACCTGGGGGTTGAGAACCTTGCTCAGGGGCTCACCTATGTTTTCACCCCAGAATATCGTGTTGGAGAGGTTGTGGCAGGACCCAAACACGAGAGACGAGAATGGCAGGAGTACAAAATCAAAAATCCTTTAATGAAGGCAACACAAGCATGTATCTAATGAAACTCAAAAATAACTTACAGCCCAAAAAAAAAAAAAAACTCAAAGCAGACGGATAGTACGGACTAGCAAGGAGCAAGCAAAAGACAAGGCAATATATACAAACAGAACTTAACGAGACACAGGTGCAAATAATCAGGGCAAACAGGAGCAAGGGAAGTCTAACTATAAATAAACACAAGAACAGAGACCTTCAAAATAAAACAGGAACTAACCGAAACTAAACCCACAACACAGGGACTGAGCCTGAAACCTTGACACCCACACCCACCTCTGTAAGCATTGGACTACCACTCCCATAACTGAGTATTTACTTATTTGATGCATGTTTTATAAATGCAAGATGTTAAATAAAACAGCTTTTTGTGATTTGCTTTTCGAGCAAATAAAACAACTGAATGATGTTGATTTCATATTTTTGCCAAGGTTTGTATCCTTTGTGGAGCTTGATAATAACTTTCATTGGTCTAAACTTTGTAGAACTGCTCCAAGGCAAAATAATGAATTGATTGCGTCCAAAAAAAAAAAAAAGGTTTTCTGCAGAGGAATTGCTTTGGCACATTTCCCAAAGGATTCACTCGTAATTAGAGATAGTACTGGATATATTTATTGTACATCTTCATCCTGTGCTTGTAGTGCTACTCTTTGCCAGGCGTCTATTTAGCCAGTTTTTCATCCAGGATACATGTCTCACTAGTTAAATACTTAATTTGTTCAGGGAAAGTGAAGTGAGAGTTCCAGGAGAGTTTAAATACACTGGAGCACGTCAGGAAAACAATGAAGATATTGTAATTCAGTTAGTCTTGTGAATTGTGATGGTTACATTCCTCTGGAGCCAGAGTGGAGGTATTTCAGTATAAAGTTCTTAAATGGCCCTATGTTCAACAACAACAGTAGTATGGTGCTGATGGAAAAAAAGTTTTATGTCCCAATTAAAGCTGGTTTACTGCAGACTAACTGGGTGTGTATATAGATATTTATAAAAACAAAAAACAAGGGAAGGCGTGGACATGTTTGGTAAGTCGAAGAAATGCGCACGTGTGAATTAAAGATGTTCAAATAAAGTGGTCTCAGAAGACTGGCAGAAGCAAATGTGTACTCTTAAATGCCTCACTGGACAGAGCTGAAAATAATTACGAGTTTTACAGTCCAGCAACGGAAATTCTCTGGTGAACTTAAGCTTAAAATAATCCTAAATAGAGTTCTTCTCAGTCAGCCCTAAGTAACAGTAAGTCTGTTACTTAAGGACATATTGCTAAAATGAAACCAGTTTTTTCTTCTCAATCACGGCCATAATAGACTCATGGTGAGCCTCCATTCCAAGGCTGTGCATCAAAAATCTCCTTGGTCTGTTTCTTTCTTCCCAGTTTAAATTTGAAAGGACGCAGGCTCAGGCTCCTCTGACCACATTTTGTGGGTTGAACAGTAACAGGACAGGGCTGTGGTTTTTCCACCCAGGGGGCCCTGAGGGATGCCTGGAAGACAAACAGTTCTAAACTGGTCTCTGCAAACAACCACCCTGTGGTGAAGATGCCCATGGCCCAGCTGCTGTTCCCCAGAACTGTAAAATAAAAAAGCAGTGCTGGTTGTTGCCTATGTTTTTCAGGATTTTTTTTTTCAAATATATTTCTTAATATGTGTAGGTGTGTGTGTTGGGGTGTTTGGGAGGTGTGTTATTCTGGCTTTCTGAGCTAAAAGTGTCCAGTTCTTTACGGTAACCTCGGACCAAAATGCTAGCTCTTCTTTACTGGATTTACCACACTTTTACTGATGCCACACTGCAGAATTAGAGCAGCCAGAGCAGCCAGTCAGTGTGTATGGAACAGACGTCCTGCTGTTTTACACACAGTGAAATCTGTGACACCAATTCAGAACCAACATGTGAAAACTTCCAGGTTACATCCAGGCAATAAATTCTATTAACTACAACACATCTGTCTCCACCTGGTTTAAATTATGTAAAAACATCATTTGATTAGAAATGAAAAAAAGTACATTATTATTATTAAACGCAGTTGTCTTGGTTAAGTCTTCACAAAAACACAACACAAGAACACTTTTGTGTCTTCCAGGTTGGGTTTAGGTTCTTCAAATATATAGCTGGACTAAAAACTTCAGATACGATTGTCCTCCTTATCCTGACATATCATCTAACTTTTAATCTTCATCTGGTGGAGGGCCATCTTGACCTAATCTTGCAAGATATTTTGGTAAACTTAAATTTTAAAACCAATGTAAAGACATCTCTATTTTTGATCTACCCTTCCTTCCGGCTTCAATAAAAAAAAAAAAAGCCTCTTTTTGACAATCTCACAATCAACTCAACTCTGAAACCCTGGTGGAAGACAATAAAGATTACAAAATCTTCCTTAAAACCATATAAATTAATCCCAATTTGGCATACGGTATTTCCTTTATTTAACACCTCTGCTCTAATAGACGGGCCCCCACCCACAATGCTAGGGTGCAGCTATTATTTTTATGCCAGTTTCGATAAAAATTGATCCCAGTAACGATCAAGAGTTATGATTTGCAGAGACAGACACTTACCTTGCTCAAAATTTTCCTAGTCTTATGCAGTATTTCCTCGATTGGATATTTAAATTTACTGTGACTGTCACTTTAACAGCACTTTGTTTACGTTATACATGACGTCAACAAGAGTGCATGATTAGGACGCGCTACTGGCCGGTATAATGTAAAATACACAAGAGCAGATTCATGAAGTTTTGTTGATATTTGCTATCTGTGGGTATAGGATTTTTTTTCAGTCCTCATTTTTTTTTTTTTATTACTGGTATGTATATATTGAAAGAAAGTGCTGATAAGAAAGTTAATTCTTTAAACAAACTTTGTTGTATGTACATATAAATTAGCAATATGCTACATGGATGAGCACGATCATTTACCATATTTAACAACCAAATA